>JAPWTK010000983.1:0-109717 GCA_029963805.1 Aromia moschata
ATCGATAGAAATGTAGTTTTAGGTCTCAATTACTAAATCTAGCTCGTAGACACGAAGCGTCAGGGCTAAGACACTCACAAGTGTCGTTTTTACTCATTTTCTGGGTTACGGGGTTATAGGATTATTAGGTTATGGGGTGTGGCGTTGTGGGGGAAAGATGTTGAAGGATTAAGGTGTGTGGGGTTTTATTTTTGTTTTTGGTTTTCAATTTTCATGGAGTAATAGAGCTAGGGTTATCGAGATATTTCATTATTAAGCAGTTTTTTTGAGGTTATGAAAAATCCTTATGACATGGAGTTAAATAGACATCGAATTCGGATTCAGCGTCCCCAAAAACATATAGTACACCTACTCAGACCCCGGAGGTATTTTTTCTATTTTTTTTTTTTTTTTTGTGGAGCTGTATTATTTATACTCGTATATATAGCTAGGTAGCTACGAAAGAAAATATAAAAATCGTCACTTTTTAGGAGCATCTTTTCATTTGTTATTTTACTTTATTGTATTGTCTGAAAAAATGAATACATATTTAAGTAATTATTCATTAGATATCTACAAATAATCGTCATTGTCAATACTGACAAAAATATATTAAGGTATGTGGGTGATATAGTTGAAGGGCTTGAAATGGGTAAACACCCAGCTCTTAAATTGGATGACCTTAATAAGGCTTTTGACTGTATCTCCTACACCTTACTGCTGGAAAAGCTTAGTTACTATCGAGTGAGAGGTATACCTTTGTCGTTGTTTCAGAGTTATTTAGAAGATAAACAATACTGTGTCTATGTAAATAATCTGGACCTTAAAGAATGCAAAACACGGAGTGCCGCAAGGCTCCGTCTTGGACCGGTTTTAAAACTTATGTGAATTATTTCTTTTATTATTTATTTACCATTAATATTGTGATTTGTAGAGGACACCAAACTGTGTAAAAGTGACAAAGCCGGGCTGAACACTGGTTTCATTGAAATAATTTAAAGTTGAAGAGAGAATAGAGAAAAAATGTAAAAATTGTATATATCCACTAGGGATTGGTTGTGTGTCCTACGTCTTTTCCATGTGTATTCTCCCTCTGCACAGTTGTAATGACTCTTAGAGGGAGAATGTCAATTTCTGTGGTGTGTGTGATTATACTAGGTCTGCCAACAGATCAAAACCACCTATATTATGACATCTGCAAATAACTCTCTTAATATGAGGCTATACAATAAACATTCCGACAATAAACATTCCGACATTTTCTAAATGTTTAAACATTTAGAAAATGAAAAATTTAAAACTATAATCTAAAAACATATTCCTGAATTTTGCTTTTACTCCCTAGACGAATACGTAAAATACGTAAAATATGTTAAATACGCAAAAAAAAATGTTTTGTAGTTCTAAAAATAATGGAGTTTAAACGTGGCGATGAGAATTCCTGTATATTTTATAAGGGTGTCAACATGAATAATTTATTTAGCTCGCCTTTACAATGTGGTTAAAATGTTTAATATATGTTTATAGTATATTACTAAATAAAAAACCAAATAAATAAATAAATAAACTAAATTAACGTTTTGAATCAGTGTGTATTCAGAATCATGTACGCAAAATGTCTTCCTTCCAAAAAGTCCTTCAGCTTTTTTATATGTATAATAAACAATAGTTTATTTTATCAGTGCTAGTTTTATTAGTAATTTTAAAAACATTTTGCTGGGGCTATAACAAGTTAACTTTTGTTAACTTGTATTACCCAATTAGTTAACTTGTAATTATAGTTTGTTTTTCGACGCCATGTTATTTTAATATAATTGCATGTATTCGGCGCGTCAATTCCTATTGGGGTCACCAATATTCCCTGGTCTTGTTTTAAAACGTTCTCACCACATGTGACCCGAGAAGTTATAATTTTGTTCTCTACAGGATATTAAGATAATGTATTAAAAACTTGTTTTATGATCCAACAAGATCGTCGACTTCATTCATGATTATATGAGATATGTATGTACGTTCGTTAAAAATAAACCCATGAAATCATTGATAAGCGACGCCGCGTATTGTGTTTTACAGGGTGAGCTGGAAATACGTGTGGGGAACGTCATCATCCATGGAGACGGATTCATAAAATGATTGTGATTTTATCTGCTTTAAAACTGTGTGATAGACAGCCATTAGGCGTATTAGAATTATTTACATTATAATTCTACATCGCATTTGAGGTGTTTCGTGAACCACGTTGGTATCATCCGCATATGATTAAATCTTTTTTGTGACAAACAAAAAAAAAATAGTTGTAAGATGTTTCGTGCACTGCATTACGTATGTGAAGTCATAATAGAACCTGGTGACCTTAATAAACAGATATCATATTAAAGACGTGTTCTTTATTTTTTGATCTTCTGAATTGAAAAAATGATTTCATTGATATTTGACAAAAATATCAGTTGTTTATATATATGTCTCACGATCCTATACTAGTTTTTTATTTAAATTTTATTTTGTTAACATAACATCTGTTTTCTCACGTAGTAGCTTCCTTAGATGGACTACGACTAACTTTTACATTGCAAAATATGCATCACATTGCTTACAATACGTATATACATATATCAACTGTAAAATGTAACCTAATTTTAATTACTCAGTAAGAAACTAACAGTATCTAAAATCTTTTGAGACGAAATTTTGTATTTACGCAATAACACAACAAAAAGTAATACAATTGACAAAACATCGAAATTTCTTCTTTTATCAATTTCCAAATCTACCAGTAAGTTTAACATTTGCCTTTTTTTCTCTGTCTGCATTCTCTTTGAAAACTTTATTTTTATGCTCTTTGTTCTTCTATTCTTATTCTGCACTATCCTCCTGTCTGCTCTATGTGTACTGTACATATGTATGTATGAATATACTTAAGAAAAAGTATCACAGTTGTTCTTCAATACTTGAGACCTAACTTGTTTCGAAATATGTTCAATAAACAGGTTTCTTTCAGCCTGAAAGACTTTATAACATTTTCATGTGTATTTTAATTAAAAAGATTTTGTGTGTTTATATTATTCTGTAGGTACATATGTATGTACATACAGTTTGTGTAAAACCAACATCGGCCGGTTGTGAAAAAGGACAAATGCTACACTTCTCGTTCTAACGCCTAGCGCAGGTGGTGAGAGGGCCGGTCATATTACCTCACTACCTTCGATGCATATGCGGTTGCTTCTTATCTGTCGTCTCACTTCTGTTTGTCCTTTTTCATAATTGGCCGATGTTGGCTTTGCACACACGGTATAGGTATATCTACATTATAATTTGAATTTCAAGATGTTAATATAAGAAACACTTTGTAAGATATATCATATATATAGTATCACTGTTGTAAGATATTTTTTCCTGCACTCTAAATAGTGAATAATCTCGGTGGGGTGACACAGCCGTTCATCAATTAGTTCACTATATCGAAACTCTATACTGTATGTACTAGTAGTATGTATATCGAAACTCTATACTGTATATTATAAATATATTATAAACTATTGAGCCTCAATTCTGGCAATCTCGATTCAGTAATTATTTTTAAAATTAAACATAGAAATAACAGAGATAAAATATCAGACCTATGGTTTGTTGGGCTTAAACCACTTATTATTCACCAATCTAATTATGCGTATCACAAATTAAAAAGTATATAAAAAATAAAAGTAAAAATGTTTCTGTAGAGTTTTGGTGGCTTATAAGATAACTTATAATAAAGACATGAAGCATTTAAATTTTACTTAACTGTTTTCATTTAACCAGTTTATCGTACTACCTATATTGAAAAGATATAATACAATGGGATTTGTAATTCCAAAAATAAATAAAAATGAAAATAAAAAACGAGACGATCGAGAACCACATCGAAATACATAAGATAGCTTACTAGATCATTAAAGCATTTTTCATTTTTATCACCCTTAAAAATAAAAAAATGCAAATTTATTATGCGTCCTCTAATACTTCTCCAATAGCTTTAATTGGAGAACTACCTCATACCACATGGCATGATATGAGGTGGTGTGGAAGATATCTGAGGACATGGAATGTGTCAATTTAATTCAACTGAGGCAACTGTGGATTGATCGGAATATGTTAATACTATAATAACCCAAAACATTTGTCTAGTAATTTGAGATTATCGTAGTTTCATAACGGAGTATATGAGACCCACATCATATTTTAGGATGTAATTATAAGACCTAAGTAAAGAAGTAAAAAGCTATAGTAGTAAAAAAACTTAAAACGAAACTTGGAAAATAAATTTAAAAAAATGTGTACCACCACCATAAGATTTTGCAAAAAACGGCTTGCAAAATATTTGAGATTTTTTTGTCCATAATCATGAAATAAATATATCCTTTTATTATATAAATCTCGAGATCTGTAAAAGTTATGACAATTTTAATTGTTATTCAATTCACCCCAGATTTTACAATAGCTGTATTCTTAAGATAAAGTGAAAATTTTGCAAAAAATAGAAGAATAAAAACTTTTATATACAATTGGTAATTGTCACAAAGAAAATATATCCCACAACATTTGGCATGCCGTTTCCAAAATCTTCTGGTTCGTCATTTCTAGAACATACCAAATAAGTAACTTTTATTATATAAAGTAGGTGATCAATATCATCAGAAATTAGTAATGTTAATGTCCTTGATTTATGTTTTGGTAGATAATTATTCGGGTGGAGGACAGCACAAAGTTTAAATTTTTAAAATGTCGATGTTTCGACGTTTTATTGACGTCTTTTTCAAGGCTATTTAATTCGAACAACTTGTATAATATGCTTTATGATAATTACGATCTAAGTATGTACATATTGTCTCAAGCTTATACATTTACAAATAATTATATAGTCAACCCTTCGATTGATAGATCTTCGATTGATCTATCTATCAACCCTTCGATTGATAGATCTTCGATTGATCTATCAATCGAAGGGTTGACTATAGAATTATTTGCAAATGTATAAGCCTGAGATCATCATCATCAGAAATAATATAAATAAACATAAAATATGTTAACTATGTCTAAATTATGCATTTTATGCAATTAAATGAACGGTCCGACTAATTAATTACAACACAATGAGACAAACATTTTCACAAATACTATATCATACCTTCAAGGACCCTTGTTTATTAAGTTTTTGTGAACTGTAAATTGTGTTACGTACCTCAATAAAAAAAGAAAGAAATTGTGTTACATACATATGTTGTCTATATATTATAAAATATGATTTATTCAACCTGATTCTAGAAATAATTTTATATTGATAATATATTTCATAATAAAATGTTAAAAACTATGTTTTATTAAACTGTTCGTCGGAATTTGGAAAATATTTTGTATTAACGTCATTAAGATCTTACGAGTGTTCAAAAACATAATTTTAAGCGATACATATTATTGGCCAAATTATTATAACCGACTAACATTTTAATAGATTCCCAGACAACTCTTCCAATAAATAATAATCTAATGTCTTAGAAGTATTAAATGACCTGAAAATAGGTCAACAAACTTACGTGTCTCGACAGAACTAGCACGAAATTCGATTCTTATCCAAGATAGTTCCTCTTATTGAGAAGGTTATTATTACTTATTACAATAATTCGTCGCGTGCGGAACCCCTAAATGCAACCCTGTATAATTCAGGCAGCTAACAATCTGTGCACAAGTGTTTACTGTTCGGTCTCGGGGGGGCATCTGGAGATCAAACACAACAGTGGCGTGCGGTGGGATATCAATATTGGGAAACGCTTCAAAAATGATTGCCGTTATTTGATGATTTGTAAAGTATGATTCGACTTAACGTTCTTGAGTTGATGTGGTTTAACGTCAAATACAAATATTCAAATAAAGAACAAAAACAAAAAAAATCGCCCACTTAAAAACTAGTAAATACTCGAATATATTTGTTGTATAAGTTATATTCTATCAAAGTTGGTGAACTTATTTACGACGTCATAATCAAATCTCGGATTTTGCGGGATAAATCTCTCACGCAGTTTTTTTTTCAATAAAAGAATAATTATGAATTAATGCTAAATTAGGCTTTTTCTCGCATGTGGAAAATGTTTGGTTGATTCCTGATCCTTTTTACGTCCATTAAAACTCAATTCGTGTTTCCCAAGAAATCAAGCAATGTGTATTAAACGCTTTAAAATATTTTTATCTTTGCTACCAACTCATTGTACACCCTATCGTTAATATTTGACTAATATATGACTGCGCAATATGAATTTCAGTGCTGTTAAATATCTTTTAACGTTCCGATGAAAATTGTTCAATTCTGAAAAGTAGTCTCAGTTCTACAGATTTTAGAAGAAGAGTTGCATCCCGTTAGTTATTTATATTCGTCATAAAAATACATTTTCAAATTGAATTTTTAAATAGGATGTTCAGCTTTAGTCTCTAATTCTCTGACATATGTCTACCTGAAGAAATTATGGGAAGCTTTTCTTCAACTCTACATCGAGAAAATTTTTGTTCAAAAGTTTTACTCACAATAAAAGTATAGCCTTACTTGTCCGACATTGGCGTCGATAGTTAATCAGTTTGTCTCATCGTTCAAGTCAAAATACATAAAAACACAGCACAAAGTGATGGGCCAAAATTAAATAAGCGCTTCCCATCAGCGCTTCTCATAAAATCACGGAAACCTAACCTACTTGTCGGCACACCCCATATGAGGAGCTTGCGTTCAAAACCGGCTATATCCATATTTGACGGAAAATTATTTTTTTGTACTATCTCATAACTGCTCATAGAGCTCTATCGATTCCCGCAATCATTTTAGTCCAAAACCAACTATTTCTGTATTAAAATTCCACTTAATAGTGATGTTTTGAAGCATAACCGGCTATATCCCAATTTTGAAGCAAAACTGGCTATATTCAATGATCCGTTTTAAAACGTAAGTTATATGTGAAACGATTGGGACATGACTGGCTATACAATATTAAGGATCTAGAAAAAAAAATACAAAAAAATTAAAGGAATTTCGGATGCCAAGAGAATTACTATTAAGAAAAAAACACCTAAAAATAAACAGTTTCATGTAGCTCAAACTCTAATAAAAAAGGGAAAATACCGTGAATGTATGGAGTTAAAACAAGTCGAATTTAGAAACCGTATACCGGAAAAAAAGAAGTCGAGTCTATCTCATCTAATGAAATAATATTTCGGAAAGAATTGGAAATCCCGTGTTGACCTTGAATGGTACAAGAAACTTTTGTTTCAAACAGAAGAAGCAGCTGCAGAGGAAAGCGGACCTGGTGCTTCAGAAGATGATGGTATAGGATGTGATTGCCTTCATGAAGAAACCGCAGTAAAAATTTAATAAAAACATTAGTTTTTTGAATTTTATATGTTCCATAACCTTAGAAGTTAGGATATTTGTTTTGTTTTTTTTTATTATTATTATTATCATTAATAATGTAATATCAGTTTTAAGTTTTGCTTCGTTTTACATTAGATTTTAAAGCATATTTTCTTTTTTTAATTAGCTTTATCCGGGGTTTTCATTTCTTTTAACAAGATTTCGAAGCAAAACCGACTATATCCAAAGCTTTTTTCAAAATTTTGAGGAAACTATAAGGTATACGTTAATTTATCTTAATCAAGCCAAATCAGTATACTGATTTGTGTGAAAAACAGGTGTGTTTTTGTTTATTTTTTCTAACTTTAAGGGTCATGAAATGAGAAGTTTTTTGCATTTTCCGTAAAAAAATCAAAAATGGATATAGCCGGTTTTGCACGCAAGCTCCTCATATATGTAAGTTACATGCGCCGAAATGTAACACAAAAAATGATCGATATCGACTGATGACCACCGTTACCGATCAAGTTTGCTAGTTTACGGGGGACGACTACGTGTCGAAAGCTTCAGAGGTCTGCACCGGATTAGGCGAGAATATAAGACAATTTGTTTTTGCAGGAATAATATTTGAAAATTTTGGAAATATATTTTTGCGCAGGGAAAGCGGTCCTTCCAACGCTTCCATGGACCGCACGCCCCTGAAAACACAGCATCCCAACTTTTGCTAAGTTAGCGTCTCTGCAGCGTGGTAATCTAACCAGTGAGCAGTTAGCGGGTGACTGAAGACTGGCTGAGTCGATGATGCGTGAGTGTAACGTTTGGGGAGTTAGCCTCTATTATTTCACTGAATTTTCCCATTGATTACTACTTTATCGCAAAAGTTACCAAGACTGAACCTTCTAGGATGTGTACTTAAAGGACTCCGTGTAAATTTTTTATGTGTCTTTTTTATAACGTTTTTTTTGAAACCTTTGTGAATATTTTGTGATAACTAGTGTTACGGAAAAATGAGAATTTGCGTCGAACTAAGTTTTATTTTAGTATTTGTCTTTAACTGTAAGGGACAGGAGAGTCCAGCTTTAGCGAGTAAAGGAACACCGTGTTACGACCTTTTTTAATAGACCTCAGGTAAGAACCTGTCAAATTTGTGAGAGATTAAGATAAAAATACTTACCACGTTGTACTATATGGTGTTATGCACATACCATAAAGTCATTATTTAGTTATAAGTATTACTGATTTTTTTTTGTGACCGAAATAGTACTAGTGGATAACCAGTTGTTTGATTTTTATAACTTACAAAATCAATTTGGGTCCATCACTAAGAGTTTTTTTTAACAATTATTAAGTACGTATTTTTTTTAATTCATATTTTGATATAGATTTTTGTGTCGTTTCATAGTGAATTTTTAAAGTTCTACAAACAAATGATGTGCATAATTATCAAAAAGATTATAATATGGTTCTACATATCTACGTTCTTTCTCTTACCCTATTAGTTCTACAAGGTTCTAAGTGATTTAATTTTATGGATTTATTTGATTTTGATTAATTTAATGTACTGCAGGAGTTTTTGAAAGTTCGGGGCTGAATATTTACTAAAAAAATAACGTCTCATCTTATTGTATCTGACAAAATGATTATTATTGAAAATTATAAAATAGCTCTCTATACAAAAACAAACGTCTTAAGTTTTCAAAATTCTGTTTGAATATACAAGTGCAGTTATAATTGCAATGGTTTTCACATATAGAGACATGTTTTGTTTAAAATTTCAAATCCTACCGATTAATATAATATGTTAGGGTTCGAATAACATTATGACTCGAGTAATAAACGAACATTTATTTTTCCAAAATTTTTAAGCTTCAGCATCCGTTTTTTGTTGCTTAAAATAAGGTTTAACCAACTTAACAAAGTTGGTTTAATACTAATCCATAGAGGGTTAGTATTAAACAAATTAAAAAAAAATTGGCTGACTTTAACATTATTACAGTTTTAAGGAGAGGCTCGACTAGTAAAATCCATCAAGAGTGGGTAACTAAAAACCACCCTAATAGCCATACAAATGAACACCATTCCACTTAGTTATTTTATACTTATTATTAATTTTATCAATTCTTCTTGTTTGTATATTTCTTAACCAATTGTAAGAAAGGGCCAAAATATCACCTTGACTGAAAGCGACAATGTTTATTTAAAGCTCGGATTTTTATATAAGCGGAAGCTTACGCTTCACTACCAAGAAAACCCTGGACTGAGGAGTCAAGACCTGTCGTTTTCAATTTTTTTTTACATAATACCGAGGTAAAAATTTAAACACTCAAAAATCATCCAAAAATCTTTAAAACACCCTTTCCAGCGGTAGGCACATTAAATAAGGCCCAAAACAAACAAATCAAAATAAATATATATGTAGGTAATCTACAATTTCTTATGCATGCCGTTACTGATTTATTATTTATGGTTGTCTATATTTTATGCTGTAGTTGCTACTCCATATACCTCCCAGACGGTTAGTGATTTTTTTTACAATTATTCCTACACTTTCCTGATCAACCCTCCAGCGGATTAAGCTGATAAATTATCGCAAATTAATTTCAATAAACCTTGATATCTGCAGATTTTACTATAATATACATTATGTCCCAAATTGGTCTTGCATGTATATATATCTTGGATAGTATTAAAGATGAATGAGGAACGTTTGATACGATTTTTTATCTCTTGGACTTTTTCCCAAATTCGATTGTCCTGTAATCGTTTTCGAGATAATTCCAAAACTGAAGAGAAAAACTGAGAAGGTGTATTTTAGAGAATGTCCCTTATATTTTTAATTACTAGATTTGTGGTATTGTAGAAAGTACTTAGGACACTTTCTTAAGATGCTTTCGTTATCTTTTATATGTCTGTTGTCATTTTTTTCTGAGTTAATTCCATCAACTTAGAAATTTGTTATGGGCGCCATATTGAATTTTTAAATGGATAGATATTGCACATCAACGATGTATCACAATGCTAGAAAAACATATTGCCTCCTGTGTAATTCAAAAATATACATATACCTACATTTTCAAAGTAAGGAACATTTTATAAAAAAAAAAGTTGAAGAGGTAATAAAACCCTCTAAAACTTTTCCAATTTAACAATCTTTCTATATCCAACAATAACCGAGACACCAGTGCATTGAGTGCATACATAATCAATTTGGGACAGATTATATACGCGTACTCGGGTAATATCAGATGTTTAGGAATTGCATAGACAAAGAAAAACATGCTTACTACTGCTATAATTGAGGGGTATAGATGCAAAACTCGCTTTATCCACTTTTTAAAATTTTTTCAGGAAGAAGGAATAAATGATTTCTCACTTTTCAAGTGACTTACGGCACTGAACTTTTTTTGGTATTTGTATTAGAACTTTAAATTTGCTTCTCAATTGGTGAAATAACAGCACAACAATATTTGACTCCAAGAAAGTGAATTCAAATTTGGATAATGTAAGTTTTGATACAACTTTTTGGATAATGGTAGTCTTGCTCCAAATTATTCTACATAATATTATTTTTTTCACTTAAATTCATGAAGTTAAGCTAAGAAAAGGAACTTGGAAACAAACTCAATAGTATATCAATAAAAATTGTATGTAATATGGTAGTTCATAATCAAAATAAAAAGCTGCACAAAATATTTAGAATACGGTCTTATTAACATAATTGACTGGTGAAGTGAAATATTTTTATAATGAACCTAAAATTGCAAAGTACAAAAAATGTTGACAGTAAAAAAGTTCTAACATTCTCACATTGTCCTTAGGAGAATGTGAGTTTTGAAACAAATCACAGATTCCACAATTTAAAATAAATATGAAAAAGTGAGTTTTATACCACTTTTAAGATTTAAAATCGTGTAGTTCAACACGACGAACAAGATAGCGCCACTACCTCTATTTCGAAAAATTATGGATAATGTGAGTTTTGCATCTGTACCCCTCAATTTATTTTCTCAACTGATTAACCGCGAAACCAGCTCCAAATCCCAATGGAATACATACATTTTGTTAAAACACTATGTATTTAGATATTAAATTTTATTATAAACCAGTAAACAAAAATAGTATCTAAAGGTAGCAATGAACACAAACTATTCGGAGCGTAGTTCTCGGTTGAATCTCTCGCGGATCCCCTCCATGTCGTCAACATTCGTCTCAATGCTGACTTCAGATATTTTGACTTTTTGGCTTTTTTTTTGACTTTTTTGGCGTCGTTATCGTTCGTACTTAATAATATGTATATAAGTGTAGAACATTTAAAATCAGTATTTAAAGAGTTCTGCAGCATTCGTATAAGTATATATTTTTTCCTCAATCTTAAAATATTGGCGATTTAGAACATTTTTCGCCTATTTTGACAATGATAAAAAAATCACCGATATTCTACTTACAGTCCACCATGTGGATCTGAAAGTAATTACTAGTTACGAGTAAAGTACTTTAGTATTAGTCATTCAGTTCATGGAAAGCATAATCTGAATTGTTGATTATTTTGATATTGACATATTATTATGAACATATTATTTCCACCATTCGTATTCTTAAATTCGTAGTCTTAAAAATCAGAAAATATTTCGCTCCTTTCGTATGGGAGATTCCCTTGATCGTAGCAGATTGAAACATAGTGGATAAATCGATCCGCGACTCGTCTTATAATTTGCCACTAATTAGTTGTGGAAAGAAAAGAAAATGTCGCAATTCGTTTTTAGGTGTTTTTAAAATTGGTTTTTAATAACAATTATCATGTTGAGAATTTATCATTAATTTGTCACGACAAAATCCACCTTCACAAAAATTATTTGCGGATTATTTTCGCGATTAATTTGCGATAAATTGGATGAGATAATAAAAAAATAATTTTTTTTCGCAAATAATTCTCGAACTGCTATCACCACAAACTCCCAGATGCTACAACTAATTCTACCATGGCGAACAGTAAATTACCACGACGAATTCGGGTACAAAAGTGAAACATACTTACCCCTTGGGGATGTTTTGCTGGAAATTCGATTTCGACTCAGACAGGCAAATTGAATATTCAGATCTAAATGCAATGTTGAGTTTATAGACTAATCTAATATACGAATACTAGAATTTTTTTTTAGCGGCTCAATCGCCCATTTTGGAGGTGTAGAATGCCCTCGATGTAACCCCACCTTTCGCTTTTTGCATTAAAAACTATAGGAGATATTAAGAAAAAGTTAATACTAAACTTTTCTACTCTCTAAATGGTGACGTAAATATTTTCTCAGCAACAATTATTTTTTGGGGGAACTACCCCTCAATTTATATTAATTAACATTTTTTGCAAATAAAGTCGTTTAAATGCTTAAGTAATTAATATATGGTTACAAACTATATCTCCTGCCATTCTTTTGGTTTAAAAAGTGTCATTAACAAGAAACGTTAGTTGTGGGGGAAGTTCCTCCACTCGAAAAAAATAATTGCTTCAAAAATATTTACGTCACCATTACGTCATCAATTAGAGCGTAGAGTAAGGCAAATCTTTAAACTTATTTTTTTGGGTCACCTATAATTTCTGAGTTATTAATGCAAATGGCGAGAAAACATATTTTTAAATTCCCAGGAAGAGATCCAAGGGGGGGGGGGGGTCCAGTTCTCGCCTCCGAACTTGTTGTGGGAATTTGCCATGATAGAATTAGTCTGGGAATTTGTCGCGATCGCTGTTCGAGAATTATTAGTGAAAAAATGTATTTTTTGATAATCTTAGCCAATTGATCTCAAACTAATCGCAAAAATATAACCCAAATAATTTTTGCACAAGTGGATGTTACCACTTCAAATTAATGATTAAAATCATTTTTAATAACAATTGCTCGCGCTGTTTGGCCAATTTTCTATGAAGTTAGCAAAATACCCAAAATTTAAAAAATAAAAAGCCATAACATTATGTCTGTCTTCACAACTAATTATCAACTATTTAGCAGCATTATAAGATGAGTCGCAGATCAATTCATCAATGTTCTTTGCTAATTTCATACACATTGAGAAGACATGTAAACAAAGCCGAAATATATTACTTTCTGAGGCATTATCTTATTGACTTGTTGTTTCTGTGACTATTGCAATGTAATGTCTTTCTAAACCTAGGCTGCAGCCGCCGACGACGCATACATTCAACCACGCCCACTTTCAGGAATTTCCATTCTTTTGACATTTTTCCTCTTTTACTAAAACTGTCATACTCCGTCTATCCCATGACAATTGGTTCACACAGTTTTAAATTTTGCTAATAAGAAGGGAAAACATCGGTCTGTATGTATGTGTGATTCCCCAAATTTTCTGTAGATGCAATAGTAACTACTAGTTATCTAACCAGTATAGAATAGTTCTCAATAGCAAAATTGCTGACAAGACCAACAAATGTTTTTTTGTGACCTTTAGTACACGAACACTTTTGGAAAAGTACTTACGCATAATTGATTAGAAGATAAGTATAAAGAAATGTATTGCGTCAATTATATACATAATATGTTTTAGTTTATTTTATTCAGGAACTTATGTACTAACGTCTCTAGTTTTTAAGTAATTATTTAGTGATTATGTTACATAGGTACAGGATAGGGCATTGTATCCTATACCACAAAGTATCTTTATACCACAAAGCGTTTCTGCACATATGCTCCTCCTGTAAAACCCCACTTGTGTCGGTCCGTGTTCAAGCGATCGGCAGCGGACCATCTGCATGACCCAGTCCACACTGCCTTTCCTTCTATGTACATGGGTTTTTTTGGCTTTTAATATTTAGTTGATCTATATTGACCTATTTTAATTTTATAGGAACATTTTGTTTCCCAAAATTAAAATGGCCATAACTTTTTGAAACAAAAATATTTTGTAACAAATCGAAAAACATCTCCTTATATTTTTTTTCTAGATTATGAAAAAAAATATACTGCAAATATTCCACAGAGCGTTACTGAGAACCCAGGGAGTGCTCCAGTGTTTTTGAAAATTTTTTCGCAAACTTTGCTGACGGTTTTTTCACTATAAATCCTTTCTGTATGAGGTGTATAGTCATCACCTAAAAAGTGAAGTGGGTCCCATGCGTCGTTTTCAAGATATGGCTAACTGAAATATCACGCACCGCCACTGATATTGACTTAGGTATCTAAGTCAACATGAACCAACCCGGTATACAGAGCGTTGCCTCAGTATACACTAGAGGTCAACCCTCAATTACTTTCATTCATTTTCTTAAGGGGGGATAGCCACTGTGACGGCCGAAAGACTTGTGACAAAGTTATGAGCCTTGCTGTAGAGTCTTAAAAAAATTCTCCCTCCTCTGAAATAAAAAATCAAATTGGATTAGAATCTGTATGAATGTAGTCATCGTTATACGTAGCCGATTTTTTTATTTTGATTTTTTCACAAAATGGCGACCGATTAAAATTTTTTTCGCTTTTTTTGCCTATTTTTGCATTCAAGTAGTCTTAAAAAATAGTAAAAATCAAAATATTCAAAATCGGCTACGCTTAACCTTAGCTATTGCAAAGACAAATAAAACAAAAAAAATGTTGAAAATCGGTTGATAATTGCTCGAGTTATCGATGCGACTAGTTTGAAAAAAAGTCGTTTTGAGAAGAACGCGTTTAAAGTTTTCAGTCCATTTTTCTTACTATAAAATCATGTATCTTCTAAAATATTTATACTTACATCAAACTATCGAGTCATGGGCATATCATGGTTCTTCCTCTATATCTCCAGTGGTGTCAAAATTTTATAACTAATATTTAAATTAACATCACATTCAGTGTCATGTAAAATTTTTCTTTTTGAAGCACTCGTACGCCGTTTGGGACCTACATCTTCACCTTGTTCAATTTCAAATCTATTACGCGGTAGATTTAATTTTCTACCGTTTCGTGAGGGTCTACTTTTACAGTTTTTACCACTGTAAACACAATATATTTTTCAATATCAGTAACAGAGTAGCAACGTGTGTTCACTAAGAAACTTAAAGAACGACTGTACATCTACCAAACTTCTAGGTACGTAATTCGATAAAAAAGATCCATTATATTGTAAAACCGATAGAAACCGGATTATTATAACAAAAGATATTCTGTGAAGAAATGAACCCTAATGCTTCATCTATTGTAAAATATACATTAGCAGGACTGAGAGACGGGGCAGTCTAGTCGGAGAGCCGAGCAAGACAGTCGGTCTACCTGCTCTCACTGAAATGACTGTGTCAGTCAATTTTCTGAATTTTTACCTAAAATTTTATATACATATTTTCGAATGTTTAAGCTTTAAATTAAAGCTAAAAAAAATAAAAATTAAAATTTTTGACCCATCACAGTGGCTATCCCCCTTAAGAAAATTTTCCCAAATTGGTTTGTAATGCTTCCATAAAATATCAAATCAAGAAAATCTGATAATATTGATGTTAGTGTACACTGTGATT
This sequence comes from Aromia moschata, assembly GCA_029963805.1. Lineage (NCBI taxonomy): Eukaryota > Metazoa > Arthropoda > Insecta > Coleoptera > Cerambycidae > Aromia > Aromia moschata. The sequence goes on from JAPWTK010000983.1 coordinate 15,831, forward strand.
GTTTTATCTTGACCACCTCATACTCGTCGTAAACAGCTACAGGAAATTGTAATCTGCAAAAGTATTATAGTTCTACCGTCTGAGACTAGAATATGGATAAAATAAAGAAAAAGGATCGTTCGAAGGGCCTTCTAATTTGGAGTTTATTTTCTAAATACCTTTTTTTTAATATACCCATTTCTTAAAATGAGATCATAAACCTTATAAGAATGTTCTAGTTTTACGCAGTGTTACCCAAAATTAGCGTAGAATTAAAATATAGGTATAATGTCTCATTAATACTTAACATAGCTTTTTCTTTCTTCCTTTCCAAAATGTAATTAAAAATAATAAAAAAAAAATATTTTGTTTGCATACATTCGGTTTCATACATGCGGTATTCGTCGAGCAAGGAATATTCAGTAATGCGCCAAACTATTTGTCGTCTGGCAACCACATGTGTACACACATATGTACGTCTATTCGTCTTCAACTCAAAGGCGACCGCTCCTCTTGTCCTTTCATTCGTGTCAATTTACCGACATCAAACAAGAAATAATCGCTGCTCCCCAAACCTTGACCTTTCGGTATTGGTCTCTCATCCACATTGTTATAATCAAACATAATGAAATGGCCACTGCCAATTAAAGGTTGATTCTCACCAGTGGCGGTGGGCTATAAGGTGCGCTGGTGCGCGCGCACTACCAACAATTTAGCATTAATAATTTTATTTAGTCTTTATGGATGCATTCTTAATTTATCGCCATGCCGCATCCCTAGCGTTAATACCATCTGAATATTATTTGGCCGCAGCGTTACGAATCCACTAGACGCTAGGTCTCTATCTCCAACGCCACTGGTTTCCTATCGCGGCGCGGGGTCGACACGCGCAATACGAAAAAGCGGCACGACGATCATGCTTCCGTGCAATACGAAAAAGCGAACGCGTATTGTTACTGCTTGCCCCTCCACAATTATTAAGCGTAGTGGGCGAATCCTATAGATATGATGTACGGAGTTTAAGACCGCACGAGAGTTATCGATCGGTTAGTTTGTGAATTGTTTTCGTACATTGCGATTGCTGTTTTATCGCTCACGTTTTATAAATATAAACTCGGTTACAATCTAGTTTGGAATAATGAATTATATTCAAAACTTATTAAAAACTCCATTCTCTAGCTTGAGTTTGGAGGAAAAAAGTGCAAATTAAAACTCTAGGTAGGCCCACTCCACAAATTAATTTAAAATTAGCCGTGAAAGGAAAAAGTAAGCAATTTGTAAGAACATTTAATAATGACTTATTTAAAAAACATTTGTGGTTAAGTGGATGCGATGTATTGAACGCAGTGTTTTGTTTGGCGGAGAAACACCTTGGACCAAAACTGGAGTAACGGATTTAAATCACATAAACGAGAAAATAAAAAAAAAACATGCAAATTCTGCTGGACACATGAATAATGTTTTGAATTTAGCCATGCTAGGCACTGCAAATATTGCGACAATGCTCGATTCTGCTCATCGACGAGCAATGGCAGCACACAATGAAGCGGTTTCAAAAAACAGGTATGTTTTAAACATTATTATTAACTGTATTCCTTTGTGTTTCGATATTAAAAAATAAAACATTTTTGCGCAACACCATGTGCCAGGAAAGACTGTCGGCTTTGGCTATGCTCTCCATTGAAAAATACTTTATTACAAATATCGAAAATTTTAACAACAAAGTAATTGAAAAAATTGCACAATGTAAAAATCGCAGAATTGAGCTCATTTACAAAAGAAAATTATGTAAGTTTTCAAATTAATAGAGTTAATAAGAATAACCTTAATATGAGATAAATATTTATCTCATATTAGGGATATTCTTATTATTCTTATGATTATCGTTATTTTTATGTATGGTGCACCCCCAATCTTAGGATCACGCACCGCCACTGATTCTCACTATACATACCGTTTCCGTTCCATATCCCTTCCGTAAACATTCCGTAAATTACAGTGGCGGTGCGTGATCCTAAGATTGGGGGTGCACCATACATAAAAATAACGATAATCATAAGAATAATAAGAATATCCCTAATATGAGATAAATATTTATCTCATATTAAGGTTATTCTTATTAACTCTATTAATTTGAAAACTTACCTAATTTTCTTTGTAAATGAGCTCAATTCTGCGATTTTTACATTGTGCAAATTTTTCAATTACTTTGTTGTTAAAATTTTCGATATTTGTAATAAAGTCTTTTTCAATGGAGAGCATAGCCAAAGGCGACAGTCTTTCCTGGCACATGGTGTTGCGCAAAAATGTCTTTACTCGTTTTAAATAGAAATTTTCCACAAAAACGAATACAGTTAATAATAATGTTTAAAACATACCTGTTTTTTGAAACCGCTTCATTGTGTGCTGCCACTGCTCGTCGATGAGCAGAATCGAGCATTGTCGCAATATTTGCAGTGCCTAACATGGCTAAATTCAAAACATTATTCATGTGTCCAGCAGAATTTGCATGTTTTTTTTATTTTCTCGTTTATGTGATTTAAATCCGTTACTCCAGTTTTGGTCCAAGGTGTTTCTCCGCCAAACAAAACACTGCGTTCAATACATCGCATCCACTTAACCACAAATGTTTTTTAATAAGTCATTATTAAATGTTCTTACAAATCGTTTACTTTTTCCTTTCACGGCTAATTTTAAATTAATTTGTGGAGTGGGCCTACCTAGAGTTAGTAAAGAGCTAGTAATTTGCACTTTTTCCTCCAAACTCAAGCTAGAGAACGGAGTTTTTAATAAGTTTTGAATATAATTAATTATTCCAAACTAGATTGTAACCGAGTTTATATTTATAAAACGTGAGCGATAAAACAGCAATCGCAATGTACGAAAACAATCCACAAACTAACCGATCGATAATTCTCGTGCGCTCTTAAACTCCGTACATCATATCTATAGGATTCGCCCACTACGCGTAATAATTGTGGAGGGGCAAGCAGTAACAATACGCGTTCGCTTTTTCGTATTGCACGGAAGCATGTCGTCGTGCCGCTTTTTCGTATTGCGCGTGTCGACTCCCGCGCCGCGATCGGAAACCAGTGGCGTTGGAGATACAGACCTAGCGTCTAGTGGATTCGTAACGCTGCGGCCAAATAATATTCAGATGGTATTAACGCTAGGGATGCGGCAAGGCGATAAATTAAGAATGCATCCATTAATTACTAAATAAAATTATTAATGCTAAATTGTTGGTAGTGCGCGCGCACCAGCACACCTTATAGCCCACCGCCACTGGTAAATTATAAAATATAAAAAATTCGCCTCTAAGTAATATGTACGTAAGGCATAGTAGTGCGCGGGCATACACAATTTCCGTTCCGTTTACACACCGGCCTGCCTCCGTTCCGTATCCATTCCTTCGAAACATATTTTTGGCGGACAGGCTGAAACGTGATGGAAATGGTACGGCTAGTATGAATGAAGGAGCGCACCGTATCAATTCATTCTATTAATTAAAATCGAAAATCGTAGCATATAATGAATGATGAAATATTAATAGCACTTGTGAAACAAAATCATGTATAATTTGGAAACTAGTAAGTACAGCGATGTTAATCATAAAGAAAAAGTATGGACATTGATTGCTAAGGAATTAAACACAACAGGTAAGTGAAATAAAGCAAATAAGCTAGTAAAAAATGTTTTATTACGAATCTTACAAAGTAACACAATACTTTGACATGCGAAAATATTGGAAACATTTTGTGTCGTCGTCCATTAATTTAGGAAATAACGTAATATATTCCCCATAAACATTTCGTTGTTTGAATATGTTGTGAATTTCGAAGTGCCTTTTTCGTTTTCTTTGTAAACGCTCTTCTTCGACCAAAATAACAGCGGCAATGATTTTCTTCGGACCACATAGTACTGATTTCACTCTGTTTACGACGTAAGCGTCAACGGTGTGGTCACAACTGAACTGACATGGAAATGATAGTGTGAATACCATAAAATTTTACAGAATGTTTACGGAAGGGATATGGAACGGAAACGGTATGTATAGTGAAAATCAACCTTAACGCGCTAGAAACCGACGGAAGCATCCTTCCGGTACAGTTGGGATATTCAGTGGTGACGTTTGATTTGGATAAATAATCAAAATACATTTTTTGATTATATAATAATATATTTTGAATGTTTAATAATTATATAATCGACAGACAGAGCTCTATTAAAATATACTTATTTCCCTCTTTACTCAAGTGCTACAGAGGGGTAACTAGAAAAATACATAAATAATAGTAATAATAATAAAAGGCGACATTCATCAACTTCCACCGGAAGAGCAATACCGTTACTTGAGAGTGTGTCAAGATGGCAGGATCAACTACACACAACTGAAGAAAGAATGCCAAGAGAAGTACAAGAGCCGCGTGACAAAGTTGCAGAATACGCTTTTATCTGGAGGCAATCTTATCAAAGCCATCAACTCGTGGACTGTCCCAGTGCTGACATACTCTTTTGGAATCGTTAAGTGGTCCGTTACTGATTTCGATGAGCTCGACCGACTTACCAGGCGGCTTCTAACTGAATTCAAACAATTGCATACGAAATCTTCAGTAATCTGACTCTACCTGCCTCAAAGACGAGGTGGGAGAGGTCTATTGAACACCAAGAATCAATACCTTAACCAAGAAGCTTCCTTAAGAAGAAAAATCCTAAACAACAGGGACCCGCTAATAACAGCAGTAGCAAGAGAGGACGCTGGATACACGCCTTTGAGCCGGGGATGTGAACTTATTCCGGTAGACGTACCAACAGAACAGGAGCTGCCCGGGGAACATGCTTCACGGCCGTTTTCCGAAAATGCTACAGCCAGACCACATCGACAAAGAAAATTCGTTAAAATGGCTTACCGACGGCTATCTGTACCCCGAAACCGAAGGCTTCTTGACTGCCACTCAGGACAGGGTTATAAAAACAAGAAATTACCAGAAACATATCCTGAGAGACAACATCGAAGACCTACAACATATGTAGGAAATGTGGATCTGCAGGCGAAACTACAGAACACATAATAGAAGGGTGTCCTGCGCTAGTAGAGTCGGCATATATCGGCAGGCACAACCAACTTGCGAAGATGGTCCACCAACAACTGACTCTCAAGTATGGCCTGTTAGCGACGGCTCTGCTATACTACAAATATAACCTGGAAGCTGTGCTGGAATGGGAAGTAGCAGTGATGTACTGGGATAGGCTAATCATCACCGACCGAACAGTGAACTTCAACCGACCAGATATTGTGCTGATCAACAAGGAACAACGAAGAGGGATCATCATAGACATCGCAGTGCCACTTACCCACAACATTCAGAAGACTGAACGAGACAAGATCGCGAAATACGAAAATCTGTCAATCGAGCTGAAGCATCTATGGAAACTGGAGAAGGTGGCGACGTACGCCCTAGTAATATCGGCAGAGGGATTGATGACGACCAGATTCGCCAAGAACATCGCGGCATTAGGACTGTTATAATATTGTTAGAAATGGCCAGAAGGCAATATTGTTACAAAGGATTTTGGGATTGTATGAAAGGTTTTGGGACAGGAAGAATTTCCTCCCTTCGCCTGAGCCTAATTTCTGGTGCAGGTGGGGATGCCACATTAAGACATCACTGTCTGCAGCAGGAATGGGTGAATGTTTCCCAGCGTTTACGCTGAGAAGTGTGACCATAAAGTCGGCGAAATAATAAAGGTATAATAGTATAATAGTAATAAAGGTAAGGTACACAATGTGGGGGGATGGGGCTGTTGTTTTGTTGTGTCTTAATATAAATTAATACATATATTCATTCTCGCTTTATAGGGTTTTGAGGTAGAATAATTCAAATAGCACACTATCTACACGTGTATACCATACATGTATAGTATTCATAAAAATTCTTTTAAAAATTGTATTATCGGAATTTTTTTATCGGAAATTACTTTGTTATGAACTTCCGACTTTGTAATGGCACGTCCTATTTATTTTCATGTTTTGATTCAAAACGCCTTTCAAAATTCTTAGCACAATAAAACTAAAAGTAAAGGCACATTTAAATTTATTATTAAATTCTTTTTTTTTATTAAAATTAATAAATTATTTTTTTACTAAAAAAATATAATTTTTTAAAAATAGTTTTTTTATTGAATTTATTATTTATATAATCTTTTTTATATAAATATATTACTGGATAAATTTAATTTTTTTTTACTATTTTTTTTATAATAGTGGAAACGAAAAAAAAAGTTAAAACAAATCGGGAGTGTTTAAAATTTTTTCAATGTATGTTTGCACCTTTTGTTTTTGTAAAAAAAAATTATATATTTAGTATATTTTGTATTCATTCTCATAACTTAAAAACTTACCTTAAAACTAAATTAGCGATTGGCTGATGTTAATATTTGTAAATTTAAGGTATCCTAAACAATATTAAAATAAAAAAAAAAAGGGGCGGAAAGGGTCTTATCGAAACCTCTTTGTTATTCTAGTGGCATTTATTTTCTGTTTTACGTCTTTGATTTAGGGTGCAGGGTTTGTTTTCAATATACTTAAAAAAAATATTCTGTATTTGGTATATTTGTTATTGTTATTTTTTAAATATTACTGATAGAAAATTTTCATGTTTTCTCATTTTTTTAATATGAAACACTGTGGCTCATAGAATTTTTTCAACAGAGCTTTTTGTTACCAACAATATATACATCGATAGCTTTATTTAATTTTAGCAAATGCTAAACGTGAGTGAACCATTTTCTTTGGCGTTCTCGAAGGTAGGCATGACCTAACAGTACGTCACAGGAGTCAGTATCCAATAAGATTATGGTTAATTATAATCACACCTATTCTATTAACAGATTAGAAGTTAACAGATAGTATATTACTATCTGTTAACTTCAACTGACCCACACTGCATATATAAAAATAATATGCCTTCTTAAGGATTCTTAAGTAAACTGCAATAAAACTTCAAATATCTTGAAATATCAATATTAACAGAAACTCGTGTTTTTGATTTAAATAATCCGACAGTAAGTAGTTGATTATTAAACATATAGGTGGATTTCCAGTTCCACCTGCCGTCACTGCTACCTACCTACTCCTCCTTAATACATTCTTGTTAAGGTCTGTGTTTTCTCGTCTCTAATGATAAGTCCATTGCTTATTCAAAAAAGGAATAAACTCTCTATTACTACTTCTTCTGCGTTGAAGCAAAACCGTAAATGCTAACGATTTGGGTCTACCATAGTAAAGTTCTAACATGATGAAATCGTTTTGTATGACATACATAACTAAGCTAATTCAAGCAAAGTGTTGCGTAGAGAGTAGGATGACCTTATTGAATGGATGAGCAGTACTGAGGTTTTGAAACGACTTGCTGATCAAAAACACAGTACGATGGGCTTAGGCCATTACAGTTGCTAGAAAAAAAAAAACAAAAAAACCAAAAAACGTCTACCTCACCAGATTTTCTTGGAAACGGCGTGCAAACTATTTGCGAAATATTTTAAGTTATGGTAATTTGAATTTTTATTTCATCCCAGTTTTTCGTAATCGAAGTTTTTTTTTTGCTATTACACCCTTCTACTTAGATCTAGTAATTACCCCCTAAAATGTGATGTTAGGACCCCATGCTTTGTTTGGAAGATACGAAAATTTCAAATTCCACCAGCCGCCATTGGCAAGAAAGTGCGTTTGTCAGGGTGTATTGGTAGAAGTCACCGTATGGTTCAAGAAATATTTCTGTTTCTATCGTCTTCGATATGTACTAGTGTAGTCCAATAAATTTCCTTACAGCTTTAGTTCATTTGTGAAGGACACATGATTTCTTTTTTTCAATTCATTTTCATTCAAAAAAAACAACGAGATTAAATGTTCTTCCCGAGAAAATGTTTTCTCATCATTTTCCCTGAGAAATGAGTGACACTGGCTTATCAGTAATTGATTGTGACAAGTTTATTCCTTTTTTGAATACTGGAAAGTGTATCGCATCCTTTAAAATGTTAGACCGAGTTCCCGTTTTTACAGATTTTGTCAGGATTTTTATTATAAGTTCTTATAAACTTCTTTTAGAAACAATATATATGAAGGTTGTCAGTTCTGGTGAACAAGCAGTTTTCAGAATTTTTTGTTGGTTGGCGAGAGTATTTCAGTGTTTCATTGGTGTACTTCATTGGTTCCGAACCTGGGGGTAATTCCTAAAATTAACTTTTGTTGGGGGTAATCAAGGGGTGATAATTACGCTGAAATTTTTTCGTACGACTTAGCAGCGAGCTAGGATAGGATAAATTAGCTGGTTTTCTCCGCAAATTGTAACTTTGTCGGCGCAGGGTTGAAGCTGGTGACATTTCCATATTCACACAATCGTTTGAACTTCACACCACGACAAACGAATAATTTAATTAAAATGAATCCGTAATTCGTCATTTAACTGCATTGATAGAGTCTGTGAAGACCTACTTTCTGAATATTGAAAATCTACAATCGGGTATTAAGACCATTTTTGACAGATGATGACATATTTGGTGACGAGGACGTGGCAACTAAAGTAGAATTTTTGGGGCTACGTGAATACAGCACTTTTAATACATTTCAAAATCTCGATCTCGATACATTTTGGACAAAAGTAAGTCCAGAATATTTTATCATAGCTGATAAGGCACTAAAAATAGTTCCTTTGGGTACAACTTACAGGCATGAATACGGTTCAAGTTTCAGTTGCTATAAAAACAAAAGCCAGGAACAGTCTGAATGTAGAATACGATTTACCGTGCGCACTTAGCGAAACAAAATCAAACATTAAAAGCTTGTAAATAAAAATATTAACCGTCCCACTAGTAACCATAATTTCGAATAGTTTAACTTACAAGATACAAGATTTTTTATTTGACTGTTAAACTAGTTTAGATGTTTAAGTTGTAATAAAATTAAGTTGTAAAGTTAAAATCAATTGTTTTCTTTACGTAAGTTTGCCTTTGCCTATATTCGTTTTTGAAAGGGTAACAATGCAAATCTCGAAAGACCAAGAGGGTAGCTTGATAATAAAGGTTAGGAACCACTGGGTACTCCAACACAAATATGTTTGTACATAGTTCTATTATTTTAAGAGCCAACTAGATTTCTCACATTATCTCCATCAGTTTTTTTAGCATAGGATTTTTAACTACATATGTATCTATGAAATAGTTCGTCTTACATGACTATGTAAAGTCGTTATATCACTGTTATTTTAAACAACAAAATGTATTAACCAATTAATTTAATATATTTGTAGAACATTTAAAAGTATTATTTTGTATTTAAGACGGCTTGTTGGGTACAAAAAAAGTATTTTTTCAACGTCATAATCAACCTGCATCGATTTGGTGTGGTACCTGTAATAAAAGTGTCATGCTGGTTTACTCGAAAAATATAAAATAAACATAAGTTAATTCTTAACCAATTATTAAGCAAATGAAGTTATGAAAACTACGTACTTTTTCCATCATCAGATAATTTTACAGGCTGTCTGTTCGCAGCAGAACCGAATATAAACAAGAGCGTGTAAAAAGCTATTAAACTTGGCTCCATATTACATGCCAGCTGCGCATAGTTTTCTTTTCTTTTGTATATCTAGGCAGACTTTAAAACAGGGTCATAATTCATCCTGAGCTCTTACAAAACGTGCATAATGGCAATGCGCATGCAACCGGCGGGCAATGAAAATGTTCTCAGTTCTCACCGCAATTGATGCAGGTCATAAACCTCTGCACGTGCATACACCTGAGATGTTTCCCGATTACATTATCAGGTAAAATGAACAGAAATTCCTGACGGTGTCTCGTAGTTCAACATTCATCTGTTATTAGAGATAATGAGTTTATTTAAATTAGATTTACGTTATTTTGTTTAATTAATCTTCTCAATATACTGACATAGCCAAAGTTACTTCGTTTAGCCTCTAGAGGGTCACAGTTCCAGAAAATTTTAGTTTTTCTTTAATGACTTGTGGATATCAATTTCAACCATTTTTGGTATACAGCTTACACCTACATTTTAGGTTTTTTAAGTTAATGGGCGATTTCGAAAATATATAAACACCTGATAATAAATGTAGGTCGTAATTTTGTATTAATATTTTGTTATTGCGTGAAAAATGGCTACCGGTTTGATTTCTTTATTGAACAGCCTACTTGATTTCGAAGCTTTTTTACCTCTTGAAAAATGTTGATTGGATGAGGGATTTACCTAAAAAAAATAATTTCAAATGACTGTGTGACATTTGTGACATGACTGTGTGACATGACTGCCGGTAAACATACACTGTATTAACCAGAAATAACCAGAAATAGTAGGAGACCATGCTTTTGTCTTTAATTCAGGTGTTATGTAAAACTTCAGTTTGCCTGTAAGACCATTTTGAGCATTTTTTGTAATTTAAAAAAAGATGCTCGGAAAGTTAATTTTGCATTCATCGTATTAGCATCGTCTAGTCTTTCTAAAACATAAAAATTTAAACATTCTAAGAACGCAATTATTTGAAATTTATTTTTTATTTGCTCCGTTTATCCAATCAACATTTTGCAAGGGGCAAAAAAAGTTTCGGAACCAAGTAGGGACATTCACTAAAAAAACAAATCTGTAGCCATTATTCACGCAATAACAAAATATATATTAGTAGACAATTAGAGTTAATATTCATTATCAGGTATTTATTATTTTCCGAAGCGCCGTGTATAGCACTAAAAAAATGTCAATTGTATGTAAAATGTCAAAATTGTAAATGGTCCAAATTGACAGCTGCGTTTTAGAATTATAAAAGAAAAACTAAAATTTTTCCTGAATTTCTAGGCCCTCTAGTGGCTAAAGGAAGCAACTTTGACTGTATGCAAGTTAGCTTTTATCTTTTTTTTTTTAGGTTGAGGTATCTCGAGTTTTACGTTGTACATTCAATTCCCGGGCACCCTGTATATCTCCCTTAAATTGCAGTTTACTGTAGTATTTATAATTCGCGAACATCCTATATACATTTATATAGTGTGATAATTTGAAATACTAGAACCTGAAATCCAACATTATAGTTGGAAGTTAGACTATCAGACAACTTGTTGTTTTTGCATATTCTAGAAAAATATTCCTAATACGAAATATGTATGTGATATGACTGAATAAACTGACAGTTACGAAACATTCTCTTATACTCAAATTCTTAAAATTATTAGGATATTATCATTTCTCAATTCATCATTACAGTTCAAAAAAAGGACTCTCTTCTTGACCCACTCCAGGATTACAGTTCAAGAGGATACACATAACTTCGATCCTCTACATCTGCAATTATTATTTTAACTATTAAATGTTTCAAGAGTTAAAAATTGTGGGTACAATAATTTAACAGATTTTTTAATATTCTCGTTCTCTGTACCATTGGGCGCATTCAGGGACGCTCAGCCGCTGACCGCTATGTGTTAATAGTTAGCCTTTTCTGACAGTCAGCGACTTAACACTCCCTGAATCGTTTGTATGAGTTTCGCAAAGATCTAGAAAACGTAATATGTTCTATGGCATAGATAACTTTCATGAATCATGGATTCATGATTCCCTGCCATATTCTGTGCTTAAAGACACTTAAAGGACAAAGGTTCGTTTTCTTTTCCATAACTTTTGTTTAAAAACAAGCAATATTTTCTTTTCTATAACTTCTGTTTAAAAGTAGGTTAAAATTCAGTTGCTCACAGCACAGATAAAACGATATAGAGAATCATGATAGAATTATTGTCCAGTCAGCATCTCAACTATAATATTTTAGGCTTAGTAAATTGGTCAGCCGCTGAGATCAAAAAAAGTGTCAGCCACGTCCATTCAGGGAAGTAGCTAAGTTAGCTACTCAGCCGCTGAGCGTCCCTGAATGCGCCCATTGATTTTTAAGTGTTAGTAAAATTATTTTTATGTTTACGCTCATATTTTTAATCCGTCTAAGTTTGTTTCTACGCCTAGGATTCCAGTACCCACTCCAGGATGTAAAAAGGGGGTTTGTCATTAAAAAATATATCGAATATGTCATTAAAATATGCCGAAAAAATTAAATATCCATATTAAAAATGGCAATTCGTATGCAAATATCCGTGACGATTTTATGAATTTCATCCACTACTTTCCGAAAACATTATATAATGTATTCCTTGAACAAATCATAGAAAACGAACAACTGAATACAATAATGATATAAAAAGAATCACTTCTATAATAACTAGTATAAAACAGACAGTATACTTACATACATGCCATAAAAATATTGATTATTCTTATATAAAATTATACAGAAATAAAAGTTTCAATGTTTTACCGTTAAATACTAAGAAACCATGCACAATTAATTAAGTATTTGGTATATTCTACATTGCATATGTAGATAGCTTATAAACACGAAAATTTAAGACTACACAGGAATTATTCAATTGTTAAAAAATATAAGAGAGATGTGTCGTAATAGATAAAATTACAATAACCTCTACGTCGTTATTATACAATATCCAAAAATAAATTTATTAGCAGTCCTCCAGATGCAGACAATGTTACGACTTTTTTGTTTTATGACATAACGACGATGTAATATTACCTAATCGTATGTATGTACATCTGTGTTTATATTCCGTGTTAAATTTAGAACTTACTTAATCTTAGCTGGTTTCTCCGCCAAAAGTTTGAATTCCTTTTTCAGCGGCGTGTTTCTCTTGGACCATAACACATTAAGTAAATAAAATGAAAACTTAATAAACACAGCGTAGTTTCAGAAGTGACTAGGGCAAGTGGAACTAATTTTGTCAAAGTCTCTGATAGTAGTATCCGTTAATTTTAAATACTAATACGAATGTAATCCATGTGATTGAAATAATTATCTTATATTTTAAAATAAAATTGCAAGGGTATTGGAACACGTATTAAGACATTATAATTTAATAAAATAAAACACTTTCGAAATTGTCAAACCATTGTTGTCAACTCGATTATTTCAGATACCCATCAAACGACAACATTCTAATTTTGAGAAAATTGGAAAATAATTTAATTAAGCCCGGGTTTTGCATTATACCCACCTTCCATTTCGACCTCTAATTAGATCCTTTGAAAGTCCAATATTCTTCGGGACTTAAATAAAGGTTGTAACAAAGGTTGCTGCAATAAAGGTCCTAAAATCAAAGAATAATAATTTGAAAGTAACTCGTTTTTACTAATTTGGTGTTTGATGGATTTCTAAAATAATCCATTTAAATGTAAAATAATATACAGTACGTCCACGAAAGTTGGCATCATATGGGGAAAAATGTGTTATTATTTTTTTTTGATAATTCAGTTGTGTGCATGTTTCAAAACATATACAATGTACTGATCTATAATAATATAAAGGATGCTGCTTACCTAACAGCCTAGATTCATATATGAATTTGGCCAAATGAGATTACAACGTTTTATTGCTTGTAACGTTTTATTTCAAATTTGACATTTTAAATACCATTTAACGCAATTTTTTGTTTCAAACATTAAGGACCCCGCACACACCTTATGGAAAATGGTTCTCGGTCAATTTTTTTGAAACTTTTGGGAATCCGTTCTCCTTGATATCCCGATCAAAAGTCTCAATGGGCACAAAGCCCCAAAAAAAAAAAAGGGCCCCTTTTTACACAACCCACCGAAAAATTTTCCCCCCCCCCCCCCTCCCCCCTTTCAAACCCCAAAATTTTTAAAAATATTATTAAAAAAACCACCACTTTAAAAACACCCCCCCACCCCCCCCGCGGCCAGGGCGGGGTTAATGTTTCCTTTCCGCTTTTTTTTTTTTTTTTCCTTTTTTTCTTTTTTTCCTCCCCCCTGTCATGACCCCACAAAGTCCAATAATGGACAGTTTTCGAGTAATTGGACGCTTGCGGTCCACGCGTTAGTGGGGCATTATTTGGAGATAAATGTCCAATTCCGCTATTTTATATATCATTGAGTGATATACTCAAGTATTGAGTACTGAGTATAAATATTGATTTTTTCACGGCGGAAATCTCATACTTAAAAGTAAAATCCTACAGCTTACAAACGAATCAGCTATCGAGAACCTGAATTCTATTGGTGGAATTATATTGCTCCATTGCATTAGACGTTTAAATTTTTGTAATTGATCTTAAGATTCTTGACCAGTGGCCCCGAAAACCCCCGAGAGACGATTTCCGAGCTGAAATTGAATTTTTAAGTTTTTTTATCATTTTTACTATTGGGGATGCTTTGGGGGTGGGAAAACTCCCTAATTTTTTTCATTTTTCATAGCAAGGCAGATGTTAGTGGTGATGAATGTTCCTGAGGGTCTAAAGAACACGTACAAAACAAAATTTTTGAAATCAGAGCTGCTTATCAACTTTTCCAGATTTTACAGTATTTTCCGGCTTATTTACTGTACTAATATACGTACAAATTGTTCCTTTTGGCCTACTACATCTTTTTTAAGAATGACATATCCACCCTCATAACACCCTCTATACTATCTATTAAATTCGTGCATCTTCGTATTTGTAAAGGCATTTTTTCTATTGTTGCAGAGGTGTATACCAGAATTTGAAAATGCCGCTTATAACGTATTAATGGAAGTGACGAATACATGTGGCGACAGCGGTCCAATCGAATACTGTGTGCAAGCTGGGGTCACAGCAAGAAAATCTTGTGACACCTGCTATCCCAACCAACACCATGCCCGGTACTTAACGGACGTGATCCATCCAGACAATCCAACGTGGTGGCAGTCGGAAACTATGATGGAGGGCATCCAGTGGCCTAGTCAAGTCAATCTCACACTTAATCTAGGTAACGGAACTGATCTTAATTAGTGTTTTATACAATATGTACAGTATATACACTGTTAGCAAATTCAGATTTCCCGTCGGAAGTCGATGTAAGAAGTAATGTTATTGGTCTGTAACCCTTCTCTCTAACTAATAAATTAAACTGTTGCTCAAAATTAGAGTAACACTTTTTAGATTATAGCGTCGTTTGCATTCTATTCGAAATAGAGACCGGTGGGTTAGATCTCGGTAGCCAATACGGTTGATTTGATGCGCCGAAGTCACTACACTGTGTCTTAAAGGGTTCGCCGTCCACACAACTAAACACTCACAGCCGTCCACACTCCATATCGAAATATGAATTCACAAGATTCTGGCGGCAATTCAAAGAGCTGCAAGATGAGTTGAGAAGAACAATGGGCCGTAAAAATTGATATGTATCCTGATATACATTACGACGTCCCCAACAAATCTTGAGCATTTGGTCACTGTCCCATCCCTACAACCTTTTTTCAGGTCCCGTGAGTCACTCCTCTACAGTTACGCTGGGTTTTGCATGATCAGACCTCTTTTGGGCGATTCTATTGATCATAATTCTGCCTAATAAATTGGTACGGGGTGCCACAACGCGCTTTCACCCTTTGAGAACACACACCCCCCTTGGGGGGTCGAGGGGGGTTTTTGAACGAAATCTACGCTGGGGTGATTCAGAAATCCTTTCTGAGAATGTTCGAATCCTTTTCGGTCCACCCCGAGTTGTCCCGCCCTCTTCTTTTGACCTCCTCCGAAAACTTTTTGAATGTGTGAAAATTCGTAAAAGAGCTCGTACCAGTAGGTACGACCTTCCTTTTCACTTATGTGAATCGTCAATCGCGAAATTCGTGAGGTGATAAATGCGCGCAACAAATGTTTTGGGCTCAACTCTCAACTGGGCCAACGTCAGCAAGGTCAAGCAAAACCATCAAGCCAAACAGCTTCTGTTTCCTCTAATTTTGAAAGTGAAAACCTGTTTAAGTGGCCTACCTTGCAGGCGCTAGTTCACTCGATAGTTAAATAAAGAACACTTGTCGCGCGCTCAGAGCATTTAATGAATTTTCACCCACTTAAAAATATTTTGAAGGGGGTCAATAATAGGCTGGTAAGGGACTCGAAAGGGAATTTGAAGAATACGGACGACTCAGAGTGGACTGAAAAGGATTCGAACATCCTCAGAAAAGCTATCTGAATCACTCTCCGCGTAGAGAGCAGGGGGTGGGTTAGTGTCGGAATTTCACATTTGGCGCTCATCCGGCTATGCGCAGGGGATCCAGTCAACTTCTAGAGCTTTCAAGTAATTCAGGACACGAATTCGACACCAAACGACACCCCACACCGCCCTCAACGTGGGCAGAACCAGAGGAGGTGGGTGGGGTCCGAGCATGCAAAACCCAGGGTAATTGTAGAAGTGACTCACGGTGGCTAAAACAGGGTTGAAGGCATGGGACTGCTGCCAAACGCTCAGGCAAATTCGCAGGGGGTGGGTTAGTGTCGGAATGTCACATTTGGCGCTCATCCGGCTATGCGCAGGGGATCCAGTGAACTTCTAGAGCTTTCAACTAATTCAGGACACGAATTCGACACCAATCGACACCCGACACCGTCCTCAACGTGGGCAGAACCAGAGGAGGTGGGTGGGGTCCGAGCATGCAAAACCCAGGGTAATTGTAGAAGTGACTCACGGTGGCTAAAACAGGGTTGAAGGCATGGGACTGCTACCAAACGCTCAGGGCTTGCTGGGGAGTCTTAATGTATATCTGTATTCTGCTTTATACATTCTAAACTAAATGAATGTCAACTTGATCAATTTCTTGTTTTTCACTAATTGATTATTTGGACCATCATACCTAAAGTTATTTAAAAAAGTAAAAAGAGAGTAGGTAAAACATATTACTTAGATATACAATAGAAAATTACATTTATGAAAAATACGTTATATACATACATGTATTTCTATGAATTTATAAACCCACAAATAGGTAGGTACATGCCATTTTCAACCTTTACTCTGTGATACTCTGTGTTGCCATTTTTTTGTTTACGATACATTTACGAACATTGTTTATTTTATTTGTTAATAAAATTGTGTTTATCTATACTCTTAAACTCTATAATGAATGAACTTGTTCCTTAATATTCGTTGTTACTGTTAGCACATCTGTAAATGAATGCTAAAGGAAGTGCAAGTGAAGTCTCTTGTTGCTGGATTGGAACCTTATGTTATCTCACATTTGGATTCGTAACCAGAAGAAGGCGGAACTAGGGAGCGTTGGCAGCCCACTTCCTTTATTTGAAAGTGATTGATTTGTTTTGGATCTGAAAGGCATGGAATCCGGTTTAAATATAAGATCTCGTTAGTCGTTAGTTCTTATTGTAGTTGTGTATTATTCCGTTTCTAAGCTTGTATAAAATTGTTAAAATTTTATAATAACCAGAAATAAATATGCACTAGTAAATGATTTGCGCTGTGAAAACCCCTACTTATCGTGTAATTGATTTATTTTTAATCCGTCTAGATGTATTTTTGTGAAATTTTGTGTAAAATATCACATAGCTAATCGTAATTACAAAGTTACTGATCTGTAGAATGTTATGTAGAGAGTTATGGTAATCATAAAATTACATGTATGTATAAGGTGTCCCAAAAGGACACGGGATTTGAATGCGTTAGTTTGGTTCCGCAGTGTTGGCAGCGTGATTGATGTCAGTCACATCAATCACATTTTGTGGTACATAAGTCATTATAAGGAGAGGTATGGAGCGAGTGATGATCGTAAAAACTGATTACAAATATCGAAAGTATTCAACATGAAAATTGTGAATATTAAATTAGAGAATTCCCACATGAAATAACGGTGAAAATACTTATAAGTACTTGTACAATTTCAACAACACTTATCTTACCCAACAGCGACGGGTTTTGACCTCTAAATGCTGCATAAATACAAACCAATTATGACTTTAGGGTGGTGGTTAAAATGATGAAATTTGTAGAGTTCTAGACGAAATCGAGCCTCAGTCATTCAAGTGATTTAAAATTTTGTCCAGAATTTGCGCATATAACATAAGTCGGAGAGAACATTTGTCAAAATATCATTTACCATACTTAATACAATATACTCACATATATCATTCATAATTATGTGACATTTTCATTCAGTATTTACTGAAAAGGGTATTTTTTTCTTACATTAAATTATGTGCTTCTTTGATATAACTTTTATATACATACGAGTACATACATACATTTAAAACTATTGCATATTGTGTGGAGCGCTTGCATTGAGTTCTTGTTCCCAACTTTGTTTCTCAACTCAGTCATATCATTTTGTTTGTCCACTAAAAGAAAACATTTTAATACACATGTTGCTATTGATATTAGGGCCTTGAAACGGCCACCTTAGGTGTCCATTTACCGTTACCGTATCTTTCATTACATGGTACATATCGAATATCATAAATCGATATTTGTATGTTCTGTTGGATAAACGGTATCGACAATTGATATCTCAGTTCAATAGACCTACATACAATTGTTACATTGGTCATATTCATTCCAACTTTTGTAAATCATCGCCCATAACATGACAACGTTGAAACGAAGCTTCGTAACATTGACTACCTGGAGAAACCGCACTATGACTGCTACAGCCATTAGAGGAAAACTACACAGCTCACGGCATTGTCATTGTCACATTGTGATCACTAGAGGACGGATATCTACCGCACATTCCATGTACGGACTAACAAGTAACTCCTATGATGTGACAACTAATTATATTAAAATTTTTAAAATAACAAAAAAAACTTATATTAGTTATAGTGTAGAAGTTGTATGCGACCTCATCATTGTATGTCATCTCATTGTTGAAGTTGTATGCGACTTCACCAAATGCATTTAGATGTCCAAGGTAATATATTGCTAATTAATTATGTATAAGCTCCTTGATATGTAAGCTGCAATCCTGTCCTGGTATTGACGTCACGTACGATTGAAATCCGGGTTCTAGTGATCAGGAAATAAGGAGCAATATGCAAGCAACGTTCACAAGAAGAACTTTGTACGTCCTAAAATTAGGACAGTTGCAGAAAATCTTCTTTTTTTACCAAACCCCGCCTTTTTTAAACGAAACCAGACAACTTTGCTTTTTGTCTGTTAATCACCAGATTAGGGTTTTAAAACAGCTTTATTACTTACCATAGATGGTAACATGGATGGCCACTTTTATATCAACACCATGTTTTGACGTGTAGTGCACCTGTTGGAGGGGAGGGGCTGCTGATCCAGACTTGGTTTCTATGGACGATAATGCTGCACTTCCTCACTATACGAAACAAGTACAAAACTGTTAGGAAATAAAAAATGACTAGAATGCGCTTGCCCACCAACTCTCCAAACGTGAATCCTATTGAGCATGTATGAAATACACTAATGGAAAAAATGAAAGGGTCAAAAAAATTTTCCGAATTTTTGGTGATTTTTCAGAATTCATTTTTAGCGATTTTCAGAATCTCAAATGGCCTTATCGCGGTCTAAAAAAAAGCTCTTTGAAGCTTCGAGTTTCTAGTTTTGAGAAATGGCGGCAAACATTTTTTTAGAGCTACACGTTTTGCGCAATTTTAGGAAGTAGTGTGAGAAAAAAAATTGCGAATTTTTTTGCTTTTTTTTTGTCAAATCCACGAGCTTGAAAGAAATGCTCTATCTTAGCCATGGTATGGACCGGATAGCTTGTTTATTCAGCTTAAATTTGCTTTTTTTTTAAATCTCGATACGACCGTTTGTTGCTGAGATATCGAACTTTAAATCAAAAAGGACCCTTTTGTCTTTGACCGACGATATCTCAGCAACCAACAGTAGCACAGAAAATCTAAGGGCAGTTCTGAAAACTGTTCAATAGTATACTCAAAACTTAAAAGAAAAATTCAGGCTCAACACGAAGCTTCACAAAAAAGTAAAACAAAGATGTATATTAAACGTCTTATATGCAACAGGAAATATGAGACGCCGAATTCAGGCCTTCAGTGACGTTAGAGGAGGAAACGCAGCGTATTAATTTCGTTATTGTTGATTTTATATAGATCTGATAAATTTGATTAGTTTCTTCTTCAATACTTTATGGTTTACATATTTATGTATTGCAATGTTACACAAAACATAGTTATTTATGTATCAAGCGAATAAAGTATTACTTATTACAAGTGAAGCAAGTGAAAAAGGTTTAGGAACTTTGAAGTTGCATACAAAAAAAAAAAAATACGTACGTTTTTTCTGGTCTTGGCGAATTGTCGAGTACCTTGACCATAACGTTGACATTTTTAGATTTCTTATTTTTAAAATGAACAAGTAGAGCCCTTTCCGTGAGGCTGTTAATACTTTTTTTACCACGCCAGTCCATAAATTACTGATATTCTTTCAAATATTGTTCTTTGGATTTTTGTTATAGCAGAATCATTTACATAATATTATAACCATTTGTACAAATTCTTACAAGTACACATAAGAATATGACTGTCCTCACTGTCCATTTTAATAATTTTAAAGATAACTAGTTCTTTTAAAAAGAAAAACAAATAATTAAGAAATAAACCCAAGCGCCCCAAAATGGCGAAACAAAATGACCAAATTACGAAAAACGGTTACTAGATATTTAATCAAGATCTAGAAATGAATGAAAAAGATTAAAAGTATTGGTACTTTTCTTCTCAAAGTAATGAAAAAACACGCTGTGATACTTTTTTCTACAATTACCTGTGGTTAAAAAAAATAATCTTTAAGAACGGATTACGATGACAAAAAGGCGTGTTTTAAAGGCCGTAGAAAATATTATTTTTAATATTGTATGTATACATACACATGCATAGTTTTATGTATGGGATGAGTCGCCTACAGTGACATCCCTATTTATTTATCTTAATTTTCATCGAATCAAATATAAAAAATGATTTTATATGATCTTTTTTATGATTCATGATAATAAAGAAAAGTTCAACAAATAAAAAAAACCTGCTCAAACTGCTGTATATTTTTAATTGGAACACCTTAATTTTTTACTAAAAATATTATCCACAGTTTTATAACCACAAAAATATATGACTTGATATTGAATGAACTTCAACAGTTTTTGAGATAGATCAAAATGTCTTGTTACGTATTTAATACAATATATGTATGTATTTGCAAGTTTAACACAATACCAAAACATTGTCCATGTTCGGTGACCATTAGTCAATACTATTAATATAAATATACAAGCAAACATTTTTGCTTGTATAAACTACGTATATACAAGCTACACTACAAATAATCATAAAATTACTATTTAAAAAATATTTTTTCAAACCCTTACAATTTGAAGCCTTTTTGGTTAAGTATTCTAAACATTAATGAAATACCGTGTAAAACCCTTTTTTGAGTTTTTCAATTTGTTTAAAAGTTGTCAAAGTAAACGGTCTAACTTTGGTTAGGTGACTAACCGTATACATACTAGTTTTAAAAATATCTCATTATTTAATCCATAACTTAATAATGATATCACATTTTTGAATGTTTGTATTATGTATATTAATTTATTTAGTTTTGTGTATCAATTCTTTGTAAGTTGACATTTATTTTCTTTGAGATAATTTCTTCTCTTTTTCTTACAGACAAAGCGTTTGACATCACTTACGTCAGATTGATTTTTCAGTCTCCGCGACCAGAGAGTTTCTATATTACCAAAAAAAATCACCAGAGATGGACCATGGATACCCTTCCAATTCTACAGGTAAGATGTTTCTATTATATTAATACCATTTAATACATTTCCCATTGTTACCTAGTTTCCTATAGATGTTTGTAGTGTTTCAGTTTTTTGTAGGCTTTAGGTACCTAACACGTAATAGTCTAGGATATGGCGCGTCAAAAAATCCATGAACCCTAACTGCCGTGTGGTAAATAAGCTCCCGAGTCGATTTTTTCTCAAATCACGTATATATGGCAAATCGGCCATTTTCGTGATAGAGGGGGGAGGGTATAAATTTGGGAAAAAAGTGGACCCTAACCGTCTGGAAGCAACGGTAAGTCAAAGTATCCCCCCAAAACCACCCCAAAAAGGGGTAACATGGAAAATGATTAAAGTATATTAAAGTCGATAAACTTTATTTCTATCGGTTTAAGTAATCAATTTTCACATTTCACTTCATAATTAAAATCGTTAGAAATAGTTTATCGACTTTAATATACTTTAGTCATTTTCCATGTTACCACTTTTTGGGGTGGTTTTGAGGGGGAGGGGGGAGGGAAGAAATGTATGCCAGCAGTATGTAATGTTGTGCGCTCGTTAGGGAACATACTTGGCAAGCGACAGACATTTTTTTCAATTTTTACTCGTTTTATGCTATTTTATAGCAGTTTTGAGAAATTCTTCTATGTTAAATTGCAAATTACCGTCATACTGCCAATCTGCGGTGTCTGTCACTATTATTCTATAACAGTGGATGTTGGAACAAGAAAATTGCACTTTGGTAGATCCGGTTAGGATCCACCTTTTTTCCGGTTTTCGTCAATCCTACCCCCCTCTCTGACACCGCCATAAAGTTTTGTCTGCCACTATTTTTCCCGGTTTATAAAAAATGGACTTTGACTTACCGTTGCTTCCAGATGATTAGGGTCCACTTTTTTCCCAGATTTCCACCCCCCCCTCTATTTCGAAAATGGCCGATTTGCCATATATACCAGTCAATAGAGCTTTTTGACATGACACTCGGGTGTCAGCGCGCCGCCGAACATTTTGCGCGGTGTTCAGAGGCGTTTTACGCCAATTTAATTGCATTTAAATGAAACAAAGTAAATGGACGAATTGTAGTTTACACTCTGTAGTTTCCGAATCCGTCGAGAACATGTTATTTAATCTATCGCTCGACGACGATAACGATCTATCGATCTATGTTATGGAATATTCAAAATACGATGTAAAAAACTTTATTCGACTATTGTGCAAAAACTATTCATCGGACATAATCCAGTTTTTGCACACTCATTCTTCGTGATATTACCTACATTTCCCACAAGATTGACTCTTCTAATGCAAACATACTCGAATTGAGAATTTATTAAGAAAAGGTAATTTTTCGTGATTTTTCCGAGTTTTCTCAGCGAAAAATGTACCGATTGAGTTGATTTTTTTTCATTTTAAAGGTTTTTGAATTCTCTACAACTTTCCTATTGGATGCGATGTAATTGCTTCAAGCTTTTCTTCTATAAACAAAAATCTGAAAAAACTCAACTCATTTTTTCACTAATTTGTTATTAAAAAAAAAGTGCAACTATTTCCTAGTCCAATTCATATACGTTTTCATCTAAGGACTGAACTTAAAAGTATCCCGTAGTCGGATTTCAGGTATCAATCGTCTCATAAACTCACCCCTTTTCGAGCTCTATTGACTGACGTAATATGCATAACGTGATATGAGAAAAAAATGACACTTAGGGTTCATGGATTGTTTGACGCGCCATGTCCTAGACTATAATAGAACTTTTAAAGTTAATATAAAAAGCTCATGTAAATATAGGTCGTCAAAGGTTTGGTTTTCGAGATACAGGTATTTCAATAAATAGATTTTTTTTAAATATTGTAAATATTAAAGTTGGAATACTATTTTTTTTTTTTTTGGTATGAAAAATCCTACTATGAACACCGTTTCACTGTGTCTGCTAGAAAGCACTCTGTGTGTACTCTTTACGGATTATAAAGATCATAACTTATTTCTTAATGTATTATGGCTTATTTAATTGAAAATCATATTTACTGTGCTTTTCTGATCAAAAGGGTACACTTGTCAAAATCCGTATACTTGTCATGTACGTTTTATCGGGTCAAACCGCAATTGCGTTTCCAGAAAGTGTAATTTATTTACTTTATCCAATTTTGACAAATTAAAATGACATTATTAACTCCATAACAACAGTAACAAATACAATTTTATTCACTTGTGAATAAATTTTGTTCAATCATCAATGATTTTTTTTTAATTTTACTTTTACTTCCTTTGACGACAGTGAATGTTTTTTCTTTATACATTTTAGTGTCGGAAATTTTCACAACCAATACACTTCCTCTGTCGTCAATATAATCAGACAGACTGGCCACCAGTTCGCCAGTTCTACAGTCCCCTGAAATTCTCTAATGAAAACTACCTTGAGCAGTAAATTTCCAGCATGAATTCAGTGTCAACATTTGGATAGGTATTTATCATAATCGCGTTTTTAAACAACTTTTGTCACCACGGGTGAATGCTGCGGCCTTCTAGGAATTTTTAGAAAGAGAACATGTGAATATATCGGAGGATATTAATTTAAATTTAAGAAGAACAGCTTGGTTTAATTTTATGTTTAAGTTTATGCGACACTTTTAAACAAGAGATGAACTTATAAATAGGATGCCTTAATGGAAATAAGAGCATCTTTAAATAACAGTTATTTATCGATGTGAATTATGCAAGGGCGTAGCTAGTAGTTATCTTTGGGGGGGGGGCGCTCAATGCAGTTGAAACAAATAAGCTAAAAAAAAAAAAAGGTCACTACAGCCAAGGGCAACCGCATTCCCCCGAGTATTTCGGTTTTTACTTGACCCTTTGGGGGGGGGCGATCGCCCCCATCGCCCCCCTGGCTACGCCCTTGGAATTATGATGGTATTGAACAAAATGGTTCACATTTTGAACAATTTATTTATATTTTCTGTTACTGATAGCTTTTTGTTTCGTTGCTAGTATTAGATTTATTTCTTCAATTAGCTTGTTGAATATAAATTTAAGATTTTTATAAAAATTCTAAATTGTTTTGTTCTGAACCAGCCTGTACGTTCTTAAAAAAAACCGCAAACTTCAGCATAATTAAATTATTACAATAATAAATTGTTACAACCATTTAGAGATGCTAAAGTTCTAAAGATTATAACAAATCATAAGTATGAAATATTAGGTTGTACCGAACGATACAAATTCAAATATCTTAAAAACGGGTAACTTTAGCGGATTTTGATAAGTGTACCTTTCTTGTTGCGAAAAGTGTGGGAAATAATATTTTTATTAAGTAAATAATAAAGTACATTAAAATAAAAGTTATGATAATTTTAGTCTGTAAATAGTTAAAAACAGGGCAGGGTGCCCTCTAGCGGCTATAGTAAAACGGTGTTCATAGTAGGTATTCTCATACCAAAAAAAAAAACTTACCAACTTTTAATGAAATAAATTGAAAAATTAATTTAAAAAAATCTGTTTTTAAAATTTAATATCTTGTATCTTGAAAACTAAGCCTTTGAAAGCCTATGTTTACATAAGCTTTTTGTATCAATTTTAAAAGTTGAGGTGTTAAAGTCCTGCTACAAAATACTGAAACACCCTGTATATTTCGCAACAAAAATAACATTCATCGAATTGACAGTTAATATTACTTTAATTTGATTTCAAAACCCACTTTCAATATGGCTATTCTTAGTAAAACCGTCATCATATCTGGATTCTACGTAAAAAAAAGTTTTACACGGGGTTTGACTGTGTTTAAATCGATAAAAAATAAAAAACAATAAAGGGGAGATAAATCTAACCTTGTACGTATTGTACGTTTACGATAGATTTTCTGTAGTTCGTTTATTTATTTCTTACCGATAGCTAAATGAGGAAATGCTTTTTCTTATAGCGCAACTTGTCGAGACACATATGGCCTACCTGATCTGTCACACACAACCAGGGGAGATGAAACTAGAGCCCTTTGTACCTCCGAATACTCGGATATTTCTCCACTGAAGGGCGGCGTTGTTGCTTTTGGAACACTAGAAGGAAGACCATCTGCTTATAATTTCGACAGTAGTCCTGAGCTTCAAGTAAGTTGTGCTGGATTTATGAGCAGTCATGAGAACCCCTATATGCATTATACGAAAGTTTATGATACTTGAGATATTTGAACTTCTGTGTATAAAAAAATCGACTTACGAAAATCTAAGAGGAATAAAAATACGTTTTTTTTTTCTATTATATTTATTAACTACTCGCTTAAAAGCTTCACTTAAAAGACATTACAACCAAACAAATTCTACTTGAAATGACGAAATTACTATAATTCCTGACTTGCTATAACAAAATGTATCCAATTGCTTAAAAAACTTCATAAAATATGTACTTCGTAAAATGTCAAATACAAATGTTGATAATACGAAATGTTATGATTTTTGAGATATTTTAACTTTTTGAATTTTCGAAAAAAAAAGTAATTGTAAAAATATATTTGTACCCTAGTGGTTAATGTATCCTGTATCCGTTGAACAGCCCCAATAATTCTCTCCCTTAGCCCACATCTTATATTAACAGGGGTTTCATACACTATTGTTTTCACATGACCTCAAATATGGAAATCCATAGTCAAGTCAGGGCTTTGAGGAGGCCACGAATTAGTCCTCCTCTGCCAATCCACCTAATGAGGAAATGTTCGTTAAGAAATTCATTTTTTTTTTTGAAAATTCACAAAAGTTCCAATATCTCAAAAACCATAAGCTGTGATATGATCCATATAGGGGTTCATATGACCGCTTATCATATCTACATTCACCCCCTCAAGGGAATTGGATGAATTACCAGTAACCCTAATATATCTACATATCTACATATGTACAAGTTTCTACGCCAGTTACACGTCTTTACTATGTTACGAGTACGGTATTAATTATTGTAAGTTCTTAATTTTTAGATGATGAATATGTTGCACATTTGCAAAAGAGTACATAATTAAAATATTTTATGACAATTAATGTTTTTAAAATGCACCTAGTTGTCACAAGAGTTTTTGTAAAAGAAATCAAAATAGGGTTAAATATTTGAAAATGTTCATAATATTTTTTTTACTTTTGCCACAATACCTATTATTCTGCGATTCACTGTTTTACCAATTATACTCAGGTTTATGTTAGAAGTTAGGCTCTTCGCTAAAATAGTATGAACATTGAAATACTTAAAACTGAACATATTGTGTTCTAGGGTACGTAATATTATTACTCGTTTTGAAATACACACTGCTGCCAATTTCTAAAAAATAGTATGGCGGGGAATTAAAAAAATGACTGAAACAATGAAAAAAAGGGTTGTTAGGTAGTAGAAAATGTATTTCAAAATGCTTAAATACAGAAATACCAGATTCGTAGAATACATTGGAAATACCATATTTTTCTTCATAGCGCCTCTGTGAAATGTAATTATGCAAATTTTGTAGTTTGTAATATATTCAATTAAAGGAATGTAATGGGTAGCATAAAAACATTGGCCTAATTTCTTTTCAGAACTTTTCAGCAGAAATTTTCAGAACGAAATTAAAAAACCCCCTAGGTCGTTCCCTATTACAATGCCCTTTTGTAGGCGGCTTAAGCCATTTTCAATATTTGTTTGATGTCAATACATTCTTAGAAATGTGTCCTCTCACAAATAAATACTTTAAGTTCCAGATACAAAAAAGAACAAAGACGGTGTCGGTTGTTTTACATTTTAGAAGTATGTACGATAATTTCTAATCCTCTTCAATACTTGCTCAACTTGTTTACTCGAATAAACTTCACTAAACAGTAAGGTGCCAAAAATCTGCAGCTTTTTTGTGTCAATGTTTTTCATTTTTTAATTTGATGAACGTTGAATGATAAATAAAAACATTTGTTTTTATTTGTCAGGTGATATTAAATGTAAGTATGTGTATATAATTATATAGACATCCAAAAAAACGTCATCAACTCTGGCTATGAACGAGAGAGGGAAAGAGCGGTCATGTCTAAGTTTTGTTCGTCAAACTTTTGACAAGTGACTGTCACAATTTGTAAATTAAACAATGGTGTCATATGATGTGACAGTTTTGACAAGTAAATAAGGTTATAAATTGATTAAGAATAAAAATACATCTTTTTTCTTGGCCAACTTTGATGACGTTTTTTTGGATGTCTATATTAAGTTACACTAAGTAGGTTACCAAAATCAATCTAAACTATACTGCGCTGCCCAATATGAAAGAAAATGTTTTACCTCGGACTTCACTATATTGAGTAATATTGTTTTTCTAATCAATAGGGGGTGGTGATATTTCAGTTAGCCATATCTTGAAAACGACGCTACCCACTTCACTTTTTAGGTGATGACTATACACTTCTTACAGAAAGGATTTATAGTGAAAATACCATCAGCAAAGTTTGCGAAAAATTTTTCAAAAACACTGAGCACCCGGTTCTCAGTAACGCCTGTGGAATATTTGCAGTATATTTTTTTTTCATAATCTAGAAACAAATATAAGGAGACGTTTTTCGATTCGTTACAAAATATTTTTGTTTCAAAAAGTTATGGTCATTTTAATTTTGGGAAACAAAATGTTCCTATAAAATTAAAAAGAAGTGTATAGTCATCACCTAAAAAGTGAAGTGGGTCCCAGGCGTCGTTTTCAAGATATGGCTAACTGAAATATCACGCACCGCCACTGTAATCAGATGAACACAAAAACTGTTGTTACACTCCAATGTCTATTGAAATTTGGAAAACCATCATTTTGTTTCTGAAATTATTTACTAGTTGTAATTTTGTAAAAAGCAGAATATAAATATTTTGTATACCTACTTGGTGATTATAAAAAAAACTTGCATTAAATTAATTTGCAGTTGTTTTGCTAAAATTGTTGGTACCTGAAATTTCTTAAAATAAATACGCATTAGGTCAACAAAATGACATTTAGTAGCCAATTTCCAATTTTTTTATTTAAAAAAATGTTACTTCATTTGATAATAATCCATATACCTTAATGCATACATATGTATGTATATCCGAATAAAGAGGCTGTAAATTATCATAAGTAAGTAAAAATCAAGTGGAAAATATCAATTAAAACTGTACAAAGATGCGGCACGTCTCAGATAGCGAGCCCGAAAACTGTCACTACACAATACATCGTTTTATTCTCCCATCTTACTGTGCAAGTGCCGTCCGTCGCGCTATCCCAGTAACACGAACTGGCGGTGTGCAGTCCTGCGCCAGTTTTCTGCATGATCGAGCAAGTAACCACGTACTTAAACTGTTTCTTCAGCTTACTGAGTTCGCTCAGACATTGCTCCGATACTGTGGCGCTCCACTGGGTGACCTTGTCCTGCAGGTACGAATTGCCGCTGAGGATGTTCTCGATGGTGTCCCTTACAATTTTACTGACGTCGTCTACTACGAACTGGTTTTCGTCATCGTCCATTTTAACGGAATTTTGACAGGTTTCTTGACTGACTGACGAGTAATTTTGAGTGGCGAACATGTTTACTAGATTTCGCGTGTACAACGAACCGCGACCGAAGCAAGAATGTGGCACGAAAAATAAGTTCAGCAACATCACAGTATATTTACCTAAAGCCCGATAAAATGCGCATTTGTTATATGGGCACGGAGATGGCACGCGATGTGTATCCAAAATTAAGTTTCGTACTTTGCGTCTTATGTTGAAGTTGTAATTTATAGTGCTCCACGGAAACACCCTTAAGGCGAATATTGATCCCATAAATAACAATTAGAAACTGTCAGGCAAATGTATACAGAGGCGATGAATAGCACGAGAAAATAAAAAATCAATGGCGGTGCCAGGCGTCGTTCGTTTTTCGAATTGGGGCAATGTGTAAGTTCGCGAAACATTCTCCTCACATACCGTGTGTAATAAGGTGAGGAAAGTACCGAATACTATGAAACAAAAAAAATACTAACGTAAATGGTTTCCTCCAGATGGTAAAAAATCAACTGTCATTTTTTACGACAATTATTGTTCTTAATAGAGTAGAGCGGGGTATGTATGTAAATGTTCGTCGTCGAAAGGTTCACACTGTTTAAAATGGAGTAGGTACCTAATTAAAATACTGGGAACGTTCACGTTTTACTATGTAAGTTTTACTATGTAATATAAAACCTCGAAATTATATTAAAATTAAGACAACAGATACCAATTAGTAATGAAATATTGCATTTGGTTACCACAGTAGGATTACCAAAAATTGGTTACCAATGTGGGAACCCTTTATGGCGTGACAAAACCATGCATAAAAACGCCCATTCATGAATGGCTAAATAAGACGTTGGAAGAGTGGACAATATTTTGAAGACAAAGACAATCGAAACAGTTCATACAAGAACGATCTTCTATTGCAGAATACATATTGCTACAAGCAGGACACTGTCAATTAAACAGATATTTGAGATTAATAATTGGTATGTCACAACATGTAGATTCTGTTTGGAGGAAGAGGAAATCTCAGTCCAAATTGGTGGCGGTTGGTGGTAAAGGTACAGGTTTGCGTAACCTTAAACAAATAAAAAAAATGATTGCAAACCTTAGCACCAACCACCGCTGGATGTGCTATGCTAGTGTAAGGGCCAAACAAACAAAGAACGGCAAAAACAATGTAAAAAACAAAGGCAAAGAGTTCATATCAATGACTCCATAGTCTGACAAAAAAGGATCAAGTTGGATAAGGTGCTGTAAAGGTGCTGGATAAGGTGCTGTATGAATGCTACAATAACCACTCGTATATCAGTAATTGATTTACAAGTACTTATACAAGTACTTATTGTACTCCAAAATAAACATTTTATCAGGAAAAACTAGTTAAGTATGTTCAGCTACTAAAATAAAACTGGTGTTTTTAACATGACCTGTTATTTTACAGATCTGTTGATCTGAAATTCAAAAAAAAGATACAAGGAATTATTCTTTGTAGTATGGCAAAATGTGAGTTCATTTTTTCAATTAGGAAAGAAATGACAAGAGGGGCCTTTTTCTCACGAATCCTTAATTATATTAAAGCAAAAAAAATATATTAAAAATTATATTAAATATAATAAGGAATTATATTTTCACAGCAATCCATTTTTACTTCTATACAAAAATTTTTACCAACAGGAATGGGTAACTGCAACGGAAATAAGGATCACCTTGGATCGGCTCAACACGTTCGGAGACGAGGTGTTCGGCGACGAGCAGGTGTTGCGCTCCTACTTCTACGCCATCGCCGACGTCGCCGTCGGCGCTAGGTGTAAATGCAACGGCCACGCTTCGGAGTGCATCGCGTCCACAGGGGTAGATGGAACCAGAAGGAGAGTATGTAAATGCGAGCACAACACAGCAGGGCCGGACTGCAATGAGTGCCTTCCGTTCTATAATGACGCTCCATGGCACAGAGCCACTGCCAAGAACGCCCATGAATGCAAACGTGAGTATATATTTTCTACTAATTTTATGTTAGGTTGATGCAAATGCTCAGAGCGTTTTTTTCGATTATCCCTAATATCTACCCTAAAATTACTGCAAGTTTATCGTAGCAAGTTTATTGTAACCTGTCGAGATGTGCGGACTCAACTGACGCAGAATACCCTCAGCATGTGTTCTCTACTTTCGCCAGAAGATCCACATTTCCTGCATAATATATTCGATGTCGTGCCCCAAGTTTAACTTCTGGTAAATCCGGGTTTTTATCACGCTGTCTTGACATAACTGACCATTTCAGTGAATTCTCCTTGTGAATATATTCTAGCTGTAATATTTTTGGAAAACTGCTCTGTTTTGAAGCGAATCTGAATACGAAGGATTACAGTGTGTGATTCACTTTGTAAGTTTTTCTACAAAATCTTGAAGAATAAAATTTTGCTTGAAATTTAAGGGTCCATGTAAACGATTGCCATTTTTGAAACTGACAATTTATAGTTTGTGATATAGATAGACGCCAAATACTGCTATGAGAGGAATGTAGTTAAGGAAAGTATGACAACATTGTATTACATTTCAGAGGGAGAAATTTCGATATTAATGAATCTTGAATGTCAGTGATCCAACAGAAAAAGAATGGTTTTGAATGAGGTCATCTTAGTTTATATGTGCTTGCTGCTGTAATAGTATTTTAATACTACAAATATATTTTTGCATAGCATATGTTAAAATGTGCATTAAACAACTCAAATCGACATATTAAGTAGCATTTTACCTGCAGAGGTAGATAAAGTAATAGGATAGTTTAACAGCAAGGGTAGATAATGTATTTTATTGTTAAATTGGCAGAGCAAATAATAATTAGATATTATTCTATTGCTATGAATTCTTCCTAACATTCTCAACTGCCCACTGAGATTTTAAAACGTGACACTAAAATTTATAAACGTTTTTTGATGTTTCTCTTTTAAAATTTGATATGGTAAAAATAGAATATTATACACGAAAATAAAACATTGATCTACTCGTGAAATTAATTCACTCGTTAATAAAAAATCAATAAAATAAATTATATTATATCTTGGCATAATAAATAACTATTAGGAGTAATACTTTTTTAGTAAATATTTTAATAACTCTGCCCTTACTTATAAGTCCTTTATTCCCTACCACTAAGAAGTTGTGTACAAATATATATATTTTATAAATGTACTTGTTAATGTCGTTCTTTAAATTATCTCTGTAAGAAATTCTCCTCTCAACCTTTGATTCTAGCCTCGTATATCTTGATTTATATATGATATGATCGTATGTTTTATTATGGCTTCTGTTTATGAAAAGAAGTAACAAAAATATAATTTGTGGTTACTTAATTCAAAGCCTACATTAAACTATTACAGATCATGTCTAATACTAATTATTATTCTCTTTTACAAAAACAGCGGAGTATGTTATCCAGATTCCGTGAATATTTACTGAATTTAGCGATTGATGCGATACAAACAGCGTTTACGACTTTCATTTTTTACTTACATTAAAGCTTTATACACGAAACATAAAACGTTTTCATAAGATGGATGGGGTAGGTACGTCGACATAAATAAAAACGAATTCGCTGAAATATTCCATAGTTCTCTCAAAGTTACAATAATTGCTTTAAAGAGTCTTCAAGAGAATAATAACTATGTTGTAGGAGATAATTATTTACAGTTTGTCCATTTTTTTATGTTTTCAATTTGTTTCCAATGCATTGGTAAATTGTAAATTTTTAATGAAATAATAGTGCCCTTGCAATAAGTAATGGTTGGGCAATATCAGCTTATAGAATATTTATTTCTTACGTTGTATTCAATATTCCTATCACGATAGTTCGCCATTTTAGAGAAATTCTTTTAAATATAAGTAATACATACTAAGATGTGTAACGAGGTAATTGTCAATATTTTTAATTCAATAAACTTCTACCTACAATATTCATGAATGATTTGGCTCTCCGTACAACATTGTTCTTATAACTCTTTTTATAAGATGAATAAATAATTTACTCTACTGCAGTTCCCCAACTTATGTTACAGTAGTTCAATAATGAATTGACATGTGCAAAGTAGTAAGTTCTAAACTAGATGTCTAAACTCAGCGTTGTTCTCAATTGCCACATGACGTAGCACATTGTAGTCATTTTATTATTCATTGATTCAATTCGATCGAACTAAGTCCAAAAAATGTTGTATGTCTTGGCTTAACCCTGGAATGGAAACCGTCCATAGTGGACACTTAATGGAAACCTTCTGAATAAATTCTACCTGTAGGGTTTTGATTTATTACCTGCGACGGGTGAAGGAAGAACTGCATCCGGTGGCGGTGTGAGACTGGAGGGGACTTCGGATGGAAGTGCGCTTCCATGCACTTTAAAAAGTCGCGCGGAGTAAAATTTACTCAGGGTTTCCATTCCAGGGTTTTAATAGACTGGTTGTCAAACTTCACAATTAGGCTATAATTAACTGATTATGTCGAAAACCACATTAATCCCTTTTTTTGTACGCTTAATGATAAGCAATTATTTCTACTATTTTTTATTTACATCAGTACTCATTCAATTTAATAACAATATGATCCATGTTATCAGCTGAGATAGTTAGAGCATAGTCAT
This sequence comes from Aromia moschata, assembly GCA_029963805.1. Taxonomy (NCBI): domain Eukaryota; kingdom Metazoa; phylum Arthropoda; class Insecta; order Coleoptera; family Cerambycidae; genus Aromia; species Aromia moschata. Next base: position 49,556 of record JAPWTK010000983.1, read on the forward strand.
CAGCAAAAACTAATGCGTTTGATACATTATTACTGCAGTCAAATTAATAAAGACTTACTAAGAACAATAAAGGTCCTAATGCGCCCCCTTGTGGTACTCCTGTTGAAACTGTAGCTCTAGATGACATATACTTTGAATTATTACACTTTAATACAAGTTGCTGTATAAACATAATTGTATTTGCATAAATAAAATAAACATGCATCTTAGTAATAGGTCATAATAATGCAAGTATAAGCAATGCAAAGCAGCACACAATGGGAAAGTATTCGATAAAAGTTTATTATTCTGTTGACAAAACCTTTTGTCTTTTCGTTGCCTTGTCCTGCTGTCTGACTCACAACGCCCTGTTCAAGTTTTATTTTTATAATCTAATATTCGTACCGGTAACATAATATTTTGGAATCATCTGTTCAAAAGCCTCGTAAAATAATTATATACGGGGTACTTCACGGTAGGTGACCTATTCAAAGTTTTGAGATAACTTTAAATAATTGGAATAGCTTAAACTTTTTATTAGAGGGTTTTAAAGGATGCTCTACACATCTAAAATAATGGCGACTTTCTGGCACTTTCGGATATACCGAAAGTGAATGCTAACTTCATTATTTTAATTGGCATGCTACATTTTATGCCATATTTGATTTGTATTCGTTAATTATATATAACAATGTATATCTTTGCAATGAACGGTTTTCAAGATAAATTTTAAGAAGAACCGTTATAAAAAAAACTATCGCATTGGTAAAATGTTATGGTTAATTTTTTTACCATGTTCATGTATGTAAATATGAAATGTTAAGCTTAATTAATCATTCAACCTAAATTTAAAGGTTGAAAAAGGAGCATACTTTTCGGGAAATGTTGTATATACAGTATCAGCCTAAAATTCTGCGCGATTTGAGAAATTGTATTATGCAATTTTTTAGTATTCTTCACCATTGATCTCTGCAGCAAATTTAACTAACACAGAGCCAAATACATTGGTTACACCAAATTGGCAACGTCACCAACATCTTATTTGAAATTTTAGGTCACCACGAAATACCATCATTTTATTTCCACATTCAAGTAGTGGAATGGAAGTACATATATATGTATAGTATTTACAATGTTTTAAATTACACATTGCATAGCGGAATTGTTAATTTGATAGACCCATTCTGAATAGAAGTCATATGGTTCAAGCTTTTTGATGAGCTTTTACAACAATGCTTCTTCTACCATTTAAATGGATACTTTTCTCATATGTCATATTGCGTTTTAGTGGCAGTGACATTAATATGCAGTAAAGTTACATTTCTGTCCAATAAAAAGACATTTTACAATACGATTTTCGTAGTACCTACTAATTTACTATACAAAATATATATACTTTACTATACAAAATATGAAAAAGGTATTCACATATCGGAAAACAAATGATTGCAATAATAAAATTTAATGTTAAATAAAACCTTATGTAGGAACAAATCAAGTAAAGAAAAAAATAAATGCAACTACATGAGTGGAAGGACCACTTTAAAAAAAGATCTGTAATGTATGCGTACGTGGTCGAAAGAATATATGAGAAGGGTGCGGCCCTTGGATGTATGGCGTAAGGAAAGATTTAAATGATGGTACATTTATATCGTGCTGAGACGTTGACTTACCAATCTTACCATTTGTATACTGTTCGCTTAGAAGTTAAAACGTAAAACGACGTTCTATTTTTGTCAAAGAGCACTTTTTTATTGTGATATTGGAAGTAACATAGTGATTTAAACGAAAATTGAATAACCATTTTTTTGTATATGTAAATTCATTTAGTTCCTCTTCCAGATATCGGAGATAAGTAAAAATACCATACCTTATGTAGAAGGAAGGACAGGGAAAATACATTAAAAAAAATCAGTGCGTGTTGCGATATTTTCTGCAACGTATTATGAACGGTACTTGGATCAGGTTTAAAAGTGCAAAAAAATGGGAAAACTAATTAGCTTGTCCGGTATAAATATTGTTATCGCTGTATTCGGTTTTTGTGATAATACAGATTGGGATGGAATAATTCCCTTCTATTCTGGATCGAGTAAGTAATCTTATAGATATGAGTAATAATAAAATTATCGCCACATCATTTAGTTTTGTGTCTACTTACAACGAGAGGTAATTTACCTAATTGCAGAAATCTGGAAAAAAAATCATTAACTTTAGATTGATTATTGAATTGAACATTAATACTATTGAATATTAAGTTATAATATTTCTTTATCAAGAAATCGCTAAATTTGTAATATCACAATGTCAAATTTAGATACTAATGAATTAAAAATTACTCAGACTGAGATTTGAGATTTTACTCAAAATCTATAATATTATTCAGATAGGTGTATTGAATATGGTGAGAAGGGGTTCGGAACATTTTAAAAACGTTCTTGCAAAAAAAATTATACTGGTTGAATTTTTTAACACATTATTTCTGTTATTTTATGATGTTATGTTATAAGGTATTCACCTGGTATTCGTAGGATGGACTGTACTTTAGCTGCTCGTGTGTACTTGTGAAAAAAAAAACACGTGCTATAAAAAGATTGCATAGCGTATGAAAATGTTACATAAGATAGTTATTAAGCTATTAATCAAGAAAATACCGTTCAGCTGATTCGGTAGTGGTGGAAAGCCCTTCAGTAGAAGTCATGAAGTTGTTACGCGCTATCTTTAAGCGTTCATCTGAAAGCCACTGACGAATTATCTGAACGTCACACCACTGACAAATTATCTGAATGTGATTTTTTAAGCTTTATATACTATAACATACTCGAATACGAAAAATTATTCATTTCGAAAATCTTTTTTAATTTATCATTCATTATTTTTATTCCGATTCATATCAACAAAACTGAAAACAAAATGGTTTGGAATTTATTTATATTTACCTTAATACTGAAAGAAGAAAAGGCCCCACTGCCATCATTTTTGTGTAGCATTTTATTATTTTTTATCTTAAGATACATAGGGACAGACAGCGGGAAGCGACTTTGTTTTTTACCATGTTATGATACTATTTGTAATAACACATGCATATCAATGTTTATCGTTTATAAGTTGTTATATTTTATTGTTTTTTTTTTTTTATTTTTAGTTTTGATGGAAATAAGAATAAATAAAGTACGTTTTTAGGTTGGATAGGTTTATTTTGAAAAAGTAAAATCATTTTCTGTAAGGTACATATATCTGTGTTTATTTTTACTAAATTATTTACTAAATTATTTAACATACCTGTATGTTCTTAAGTACAATGTCAGACGACAAACAGAGTATCTTCAATCTTTCATTGCAATTTTTTTCTTCATTCAAAGAGTTCTGGATGATCATTTCCTCCAGCATGTTCTTTTGCAAAGGTAATTTCTTTGAAGGTTCTGTTTTTTTCAATAACCTCCGCTTTTTTTAATCCTTGGCTGAAACAGACAATAATTATAATATATTTACATTAACCATACATAGGTAAAAATATGAACCCTCAGCAAAATGAAGAAAACAGATAACTATAATATTTACTAACTGGCTTCTGTCTTTAAAAACTATCGTCAGTTTTAATTTTTAATATCCAAGTCTTGCGTCTATTCATGCTTTCCTTTTCACCAAATTTATGCACCACGGAAAATTGATGTTTTCTTTCTTCAGGAAGTATATGAAATATTGAATAGGAGTCCTTTTTAATCCAGAACGAATAGCGAGGTATATAATTAGTTGAATTACTTTGAATTTTGTTTATAAGAAATTACGAAGATGGCTAGAACATCTTCAGTGTTTGTATAAAAAATATTAGAGTTATTGTAACTATATATTTGATAAAAATTTTAATTTTCAAAAATAGTAGAAAAAACATTGCATATAAGTCAAACTGTGTTGGTAATATGTAATTTTATTGTTCAAAATAAAAAATAAGGATACTTTAATTTTACATGAATATTTTTTGCGCTTCTGCATTCATAAAAGTATCCGCATAAAGTTCTATATTTTGACTCAATCCCTAATGGTGTCTCACTAATAATAAAATTATTTTTTTCTCCTAGTGTTTCAATTTCCGCCAGGGACACCCTGTAAGATGCAATGATTGATTGAAATTATGAAATATATTTGTGTTTCGTTATGGTGTTTTGAACCGGTTTATGCTGGCCATTTTTGAATAAAAAAATATAACGCATCGTGCGTGGGTTGTCAGACTCGTGGGTGATAGAGATAAATATGGACTTGGCTGTAGACACGAAGCAAGTTTCTAACGTTTTCTTTAACATGCAAGAATAGTTATGTATGTATAGTAGTAAGTAAAGCCTTGCACGAATAAACACAATACATGAAGATTCAACTCAGAAGATTGGTATATTTTTTATATAGGTATTTTTTTTACGTGGCCTGGCATATCCCAGTATCGTTTTGTAGTTCATAAAGTCGCAATTTGTCCATATACCTACTTTGTTCGCATTCCGGTGCTTCGTAGTCGGTTTTATGGAAACAAATGAAGGAAAAATATTTCTTACAAATACATTATGAACTAATTCAATTTATTATTACCTATTTGTTTTATAATGGATAATACAATGAGAACCCTATTACATAATTACTTTTTTTTGGTCATAGACGAGTACATGATTTTTAATCAAAACTTTATGATTGCCTAAAAAAATTCTTGCAGACCCTCTTAAAAGACAACCATGCCATTTTTTCAGCATCAGTTAACAATTCCACGAAATTGTCATCAGCCATCAGCTCTCTAATTTGTGGTCCTACGAATATTCCTTCCTTAATTTTAGCATCGCTGATAGCTTTTAGCATCGGCAATGTTTACACCGCTATTATTCAACTATTGAAATTCCATATATACGTGGGAGCCCAAAATTTGAGTACATTTAACGTTACTTACCCCGTGTAATAAATGTTATTTCCTTACTCGCTCAGAAGCTCAGAAATAAAGATTTTTTTGTGCGAACGTGGCATTTTCCTGCGTGAGGCTTCGCCTGGTAGTAGACATATAAGCACGGAGAAATCTACTTCTCACCTAGTAATGAAATATGTATATTAATACACGATATAATTTTAAATGTAATCAAATTTTGAGTTCCCAACTGTACATATACATCACATATTTTGGAAAAATAGAGTAACGTTTCACAAGAAAATTAAGTCCGCTGGAAAAAAAAACTGATTTCATATTTGTAATCAGCACCGTCAAGTTAGCTCGAGACACTCATCACACTTCTTGTGACAACTACGTTGTTGACCAGTGTAATTAATAACACTGTTCTTCAATTTCAAATTTTTTGCCGTTCCCTGATATTTTTTTGGGTTTTTTGTGTCTACTGTAAAATGCTAAATTCAAATATCAGCTCGGTTTATATCTATCACCCATACGTTTTTAGAGGAGGTAAGAAGAATATAAAATATGAGAAACACAAACCCATAAGCAATCTAGTGAATTTTCAAAGATTAAAAAAAAAGTTACACTGTCTTTACAAAATATGCTTCATTTTGTATTAAATAAAGTATAATACAATCAATAAATTATTTTGTTGTCTTATTTCGCTTGTATTCGTCGGGATCAGTTTCACGTTTGAGGGTCCAACAGTAATCAACTAACATGTTTGAGGTCCACTTTCCACTATACCGCTTCTTCATTGGAGGAGTTTGCTGATGAAATCTTTCGCCGTGTTCGTCTGAAACTGCACCTAAATTGTCAGGGAAGAATCCCAAACGGGAGTGAAGAAAATGCAGCTTAAGCGACATGTTGCAACCTAACGTCTTGTAAGATTGGACAAGTTCTTCAACTAGATCTTTGTAGTTCTCCGATTTGTTATTACTTAGGAAGTTGCTACATACATTTTTGAAGGCAGTCCACCCCCCTATTTTCTTTTCTCGAAAGTGTGGTTTCAAAATGTTCGCCTTTAAAAAGTTTTCGCATTTGAGGCCCAACGAACATTCCTTCTTCAAGCTTTGTCTCACTTATAAGCGCGAATTTCCGTTTCAAATAAAGAAATGCATTTCCTTCTACATTTCAGGCTTTGACAATTTTTTTATAAGTTCTAGTTTTATGTGCAGAGGAGGTAAATAAATTTACTGCTGCTCTACTAAGGGTTCATTAGTGACGTTTTTCAGACCGGGCACAATATTGTTTTCTAACGGCCATTCTTTAACGACATAATGTTGGTTTCTGGCTCTGCTATCCCATTCGCATGAAAATCAACAATATTTGGTGTAGTCACTCTGCAGTCCTGTAAGTAGTGCAACAACTTGTAGATCGGCACAGATATTCCATTTATGATCCTCGTATTTTATTCTTAATAGTACGAGATCCAAGACTGCAAGATCGTTGCGTTCATCGAGTATTTAATCAAAATCAAATGTTTATATAGAATTATAAAAGGGGCAATATGTTTTGGCCGGGTTGCCTATTTAAATATGCCCGCTAGTATTTTTAATTCAATTATTATTAATTGAATTTTTGGAAAAAAAATTGATTCACTAGTTATATAAATAAATATATCCACTTCATAGAAATATACATAACCAACTTGAAAAATGATAGTTGCCGTTGCGCACTTGGCGGTAACCTCTTCGCAGCCAGGTGTAAGCAAGTAAAATTTTGTTACATTTATTCGTTAATGACGTATTTTCATCAATTATATATTAAATTAAAGCTAATTTTTTTTCTGTAAATGATAAACTACCTCTGCCTATGTAAAAGTGGCCGCAAATAGGGGTTGCTAGCTGTTAAAGATTGTTTAGAGTGAAAGAGAGTTAGCGCGCTACATCATTCGTTAGGCAAGGATGGCGATAGGCAGCTGTGAGAGTTTTTAAAGCAATTTCGCATGCGTCGGTATCTAGTGTTCTCAAATAGACAGCCACATTGTCATTCTAACCTGTTGTGTTTTTTTGGAACTCGTCATGCGCCGTTGGTTGAAAACACTAGCTATCGATGCGCAATGGCTAAAAAAAACTCTCACAGCTGGCTATCGGCGTCCTTGCCTAACGAATGATGTAGCGCACTAACTCTCTTTCACTCTAAACAATCTTTAACAGCTAGCAACCCCTATTTGCGGCCACTTTTACATAGACAGAGGTAGTTTATCATGTACACAAAAAAAATTAGCTATAATTTGATATATAATTGATGAAAATATGTCATGAACGTATAAATGTAACAAAATATTACCTGCTTAGACCTGGCTGCGAAGAGGTTGCGGCCAAGTGCGCAACGGCAACTATCACTTTTCAAGTTCTTGACGTATATTTCTGTGAAGTGGAGTATAGTTTATTTAAATAACTAATGAATCAATTTTTTTCCAAAAATTCAATCAATACTAATAATTTAATTAAAAAAACTAGCGGGCACATTTTAATAGGCAACCCGGACAAAACATATTGCCCCTTTTATAATTGTATATAAAAATTTGATTTTGATTAAATACTCGATGAACGTAACAATCTTGCAGCCGGATCTTAGACTATAAGTAATAGACCCATGTTCTCGTACGTTCATTTCATATTTACAGCATAACCCACGGGAATAAATGGTTGTTCGTTTCCATTGACCAATAAAACTGCCTTCAGACTTGTCTTTGAAGCGTCAATAAACAGTCGCCACTCGGTAGGTTTATAGGAAAGGCCAAAACATGTTGCTGTTCTACATAGATTTTGCTACGTAATACGACAATTTACAGGTCAGTGTAAGGGTTACATTGGTAGAATTTATCGAAATAACACATTAATTTGGCGAGGAAGATTTTCATGCAGAACAGTGTAATCTTTTAATAATATTAATAGTTAAAACTGTAATAACTAATAAAAATTATAAAATTGTTCAATATTATATCATACAATTTGCATATTAGTTATTATTTGCTTCTTCCCGTTTCAGAATGCAACTGCAACGGCTTTTCCAATCGCTGCTACTTCGACGAAAAGTTATACGAGCTAACTGGTCATGGTGGCCACTGTTTGGACTGCACCGCAAATCGCGATGGGCCGAACTGTGAACGATGTCGCGAAAATTACTACATGAGGGAAGACGGATTCTGCATTGCCTGCGACTGCAACAAAATAGGGTCTCGAAGCTTACAATGTAACTCGGAAGGAAAATGCCAATGTAAATCGGGAGTTACAGGCGCCAAATGCGATCAGTGCGAGGTAAACTTTTACGATTTTACCACGCAAGGATGCAAGACCTGCGGATGCTTAGACACGGGATCTGTGAGTAATCAGCCGAATTGTGACCCGTATTCGGGAATTTGTGCCTGCAAGGAGAACGTCGAGGGAAAACAGTGCAGCGAGTGCAAACCTGGATACTTCAATCTGGACTTCGAGAACGAATTTGGTTGTACGCCGTGCTTCTGCTACGGACACTCGTCCAAGTGTAATTCCGCTCCTGGATTTTCGAAATACATCACGGAATCCACGTTTGCTAGGAGTTCCGAGAGGTGGTCAGCCGAAGACGAATACGGAAGAGCGGTAGAAATTAAGTACGACGGTATTAGTCAGACTATCGCTGTGCAGGCTTTAGGCGATGAGGTGGTGTATTTTTTGGCACCGGAGAGGTTCTTGGGCGACCAGAGGATGTCGTACAATCAGCTGCTGGAATTCGTTTTGAGGATTGGGGACAACAGACCTATCCCCACAGCGACTGATATTATATTGGAGGGAGGTGGGGCATCTGTAACGAATACGATATTTGCACAACAGAATAAAATACCAACCATTCAGGTAAGTTTACATTTTAGGATCAATCCCATAAAAAATATTTACTTAATATTAAAAAGTGTAATATATCAATAACCTTTAATATAAGGTTTATTCCTATTTTAAATTACTGCACAAATTATTACTAACGCAAAAAATTACTTACTAGTGTGACCTCCTGAAAGACTTAGTGTTATATCACCGAGATTTAGAATAGAGTAGAGGGAATGCATCATACCTACTTGCCCTATGTATAAACAAAGTCAATACTGCGGCTTTGTTAGAGACGTACTTGAAATTGACCCTGAAACACTTCATTACACAGGACATAGCCGCAATAGTGATTTTGTTTTCAAACATAGCGCCATTTTAAAAGGTATTTTTTTGTGTATACGGAACAATGATCTTCAAGGTAGGTTACATAAAATTTGTATGAGAGAAAAAATATTTTGTGTATTTTTAACAATTTATTTACGTTCATTTACATTTGTTAATGTCTTCACTTTCATTTTTAAAAATAAATTGTTCTGTTGGAATAACGCATTTCAGTTTTTTTCTCGTTTTTGTCACACTCTAAACATATTTGTCGTAGTTCACTTTTTCTGTGTCCTCTCAACAAAATTACTAAACCACAATGAAAATTGCGTTGTTGATTCTGTGCTTCGATAAGGATTAACTGTCAAGTTTGACAAGCGTGAGTTGCACTTTGATTATCATAGTCTACTACGTTGTGGTATTTTACTTTGACCAAAAATGGTATCTTTGACTGAAACCCAAAGAATTTATATTTTAATTATGATTGGTGATGAAGAAAATGCTTGGTCCCAAGAAGTTTGTGTTATTTAATAATAAGTAAAGCCGGCAGATCTGGGCGGCGGTACTTAGGTATTAGTACTTAGGTACTACTTGTATGTGCAAAAACAAAATTCATGAAAACAATAAACTGTTGCAATTTAGAAAGAAATGTGTTAAACTTACCCTGTTATTTACGTTGAGATATGACCCGTTGAGATGGCCCACCGCCCGGATCTGCCGGCTTTAATAATAAGTGCTATCAATAGTGAGTAACATAGAGTGAAAATTTAGGGGTTTGGGTCATATAAGGGATAACTTCGGATAAACGGTCGCCCGGCAGTTTCAGAAGAAAAACAATTAGATACTTTATTGACGTTACAAGAAAATCATCACAAAGTTCACAGTGAAGTCGCATTGCAACATTAAATCAGTCGTAATACTGTATTTAAAACGTCTGCAAAAAGAACACATTACAACACTGTTGAATTTTGTGAAACAATGAAACAATGATGGACCGATGTAATAATAATCTGGAATTTTCAATAGTTTCATCCAACGAAGCTACGTTTTGCTTAAACGATTCGGTTAATAGAGAAAAGTATAGACACTAGGCACCTGCAAATCCACACTGGTTTTGCAGGTGCAGAAGGACACACGTAATTTTCATAAAAGGTCAACGTGTGGGCAGAAATTGTTTGTACTTTCTGAAAACTATGAGGCGCTATGACTAGGGCCCTTTTTTATTGAAGGTTCACTGAATGGTGAAAATGATTTGCAATTATCCAGCAGAACATAATACCCGGAATTAATTTTTTTTCTTATATTTTAAAAATTTGAGAAACAATTTTTTTTCTCAAAAATGTTGTTATGTAACCTATGTCAAAGGTGTGCAAAAACATGCCTTTTCAAAAGGTATACCTATGTTTGATTGTTTTTTTAAACGAGTTTTTGAGAAACTTTTGGTTTTTCTACTTTTTTTAATAAAGAAATATTTAAGGAAATATCCGCTGTAGAACATAAATGAAGCACGTTGTACTTACATGTTTAATTAAAATTATTGATTTTTGGTGTAAAGTAAATTAATTATCAATAGCTTATCTTTATTTAGTAGTACTTATTTTTATATTCAATTTATATTTAATATTTTGATTTTTATCATTAAAGCCCAAAAAAAATAAGGTAAATTTGAGGGAACTATAGTATTCTATGTATTTTTGATGAATTTATTCGGTCCAAATCTATTTTATATCATTAAATTTTTGTTAGAGGAAATAAACCCTCATATTAAGAATGTCATAATTTAGGGATATGGGAATTGGATGTTTTATCAAGAAGGGCAAATTAAAGACTTCCGCGAAGGGATGGCCACCCTTCCGGAGGTGTTGATACACCCTTTGCTACCCCTGCTATCCCCTTTTTTGATATATAACTGCGTTATGAAAGTTGCTAGCTTGTATGCTAGGGATTTTAAGGAAGACAAGGAAATGGTGATTGCAGCTCCGGAAGCAACCCTTCAAAAGGGTAAAAACAACCCCCTGCTATATGAGGAACGCAGGGGTGGTGGGATATATGGGAAAATACATTTTCCTCGTTGTTACCCTGGAACAATCCCAGTGTACTAACAGGAATGGTAATTTTCACCCCCTTGGAGGATGAGGTCAAAGCAACTACATACGATTCTCGTTAGTAGTGCACAGTAGTAGTGCACAGGGCTCGTTCCGGGGCAATAATTAGGGACATTTCTTTTCCCGTATCTCCCGCCACTCCTGCATTCCTCTAGTAGGGGGTGGTTTGTATCCTTTTGAAGGTTGCTTTCGGAGCTGCAATCACCCTTTTCCTTGTCTCCTTTAAAATCGCTAGCATGCAAACTAGCAACTTTCATAACGCAGTTATATATGGAAAAGGGGATAACAGGGGTTGCAAAGGATGTGTTAACCCCCTCCGGAAGGGTGGTCACTCCTTCGCAGAAGTATTTAACTTGCTATTGCTTGATATACCATGCCCATTCACACTGATCCCCTAAAATACTGACATTCGTCAATTTACCGCAATTAGAAGGATTACTTTGCCCGTACCCAAAAATGTAATGGGTATACGGATTTTTTGGACCCCGGAATCGGATTCAGCCTCAAAAAAATACATAGGTATAATATAGTCAGTTTCACAAATCTTGACCTTATTTATTTTTTGTGGGGTTGTGTTATCTATAATTTACCTCTTGGAATATGTAAATGTATTCTTTCTATCCTGAAATTGGGTTTATTTTTGAACAGAGTTGCTATGTATATACTCGATCTGTATATGAACAAGTAAATAAAATAAAATTCCTTTTGATAAATAACTGAGAAATCCGTATTTTTAAATACTGAAATACTTCAGTCGGCGCAGGACTAAATTACATAAGTAGCTTTAGTACTAAAAAAAGGAACTTAAATAGTTCATACACATGTAAAAAATACACTAATCTAAACTATAGTATTATGAAGTTAATCTCTTAACATTATTTGTTTTTCTTCATCATAATACAAACACGTTGATATAGAAACGAAATTGGAATATTTAAAGACTGATAGCGTAAAATGTACGTAAACAGTACTAATGTTTATCTTCTCATATTTACTTAGAACTTACCTAATACTTATATATTTACTTAGATCTAAACAATTCCTCATGAAAATCTTATTTTCATGAGGAATTAATTGTTTAAATGTTCCAACTCGACTGACACTTCATATAATTTTTGTGTTTTTCATATAGTTTTTGTATTCTTCATACAGTTTTTCCATGTAACTAGACTGCTATATGTATTTGTCTTTAGAACCAGATATACAAATTTCGCCTTCACGAACATCCAAAATATGGTTGGCAGCCAAGATTATCTGCTCGATCCTTCATATCTATTCTAACCAATTTAACATCAATTAAAATAAAAGGAACATTTACTCCCCAAGGCGTTGGATTTTTAGACAACGTTAGAATAGAGACTGCTTCAAAGGCGCCAGGAGAACCTGCGCTGTGGGTAGAATCTTGTGATTGTCCAGAAGGTAAGGCAAATAATCTTTATAAGAGTAGAATCTTTCTCCATTAATTTTAACACCAATATTAATTTTGGAAAGCAAGCGGCTACAAATCCATATCTGTCTATTACAATTTGATAAATTATACGATACAAAAAAAAAATCAGCTCTTCATTTGTAGTATTCCCAATTTTGTTGACAATATTGGGGAAATGTAGTGGAAATAAACCCTAGATCTTTTACATTGTAATTTTCCACTTAATGAAAACAAGTTTACTCTAAGAAGATAATACAACCATCAGAATTCTAATGAAATATTAACAATCACGATGGTTTAAGGTACTACGCCGATACGTTTGTTCGTTGTCATTCACTTTCGGATATACCGCACTGATGACACCCAATAATATCGATATCCGAGTACAATAGTTTCTGATAGTGAATGATGACGAGCGGAATTATTTTAGTTCATTAATAATTATAAAATACTGTTTTAGGTTACGTTGGCCAATTTTGCGAGTCCTGCGCACCGGGTTTCAGACATTCACCCGCTCGTGGTGGACCCTTCATGCCCTGTGTACCCTGCGACTGCAACAACCACGCATCGATATGCGACTCTGAAACAGGAAGATGCATATGCAGTCATAATACAACTGGCGAGAATTGTGAACTATGCGCTAGAGGATTCTATGGAAATGCCCTCGGAGGTAAGACTAGTCAAATATCCAGTACACTAAAACCTTTTATTCCTAAAATAGTCACTAATTATCCTAAACTATCAGACGCACCTTCTTAAACATTACTATTATTAATAACTCCAATTCCTCATTTTCATTAGGTACTAAATTTTTTGTCCAAGAGACAATTAATGGAAATGTACCCCAAAAATGAAAAAAATGGCTTCAAAAATTCATTAGATAGTCCTGATTGCTATAATATGCAGGGTGTGCAAAAACTCTCCTACCAAATGGAAACTCCAAATACTAGATGTGATTAGGTTGATTTAACCTAATTTACCTTAATTCAAAAATGTCTTCTAAGGAAGCTATATAGAGCTCTTTAGAAAATTCCTTAGAACTGTTTTATGAAAACAAAAAAAAACTTACCTTTGACTGCAGACCACACAAAACTACTACACAAAAATACCAAACGATGTAAACACTAAAAGTCTTCGATATTTGAAACTTTAGTTTCACAAGTGACATGTTTAGAAAGGATACATGTACAGATATCTATAATGGACACGGAGTTGATACAAAAGGGCCTCTAAGGGTGATGTTCAAAAAGTGGTCTCCTGAAAAGTTGGGTTTTTACCTTTTTTAGGCACAATAATTAATTTTGTTTCTGTTCAGTCTCGAAGTTCACTTCGATAATTTTTTTTACAAAATTTTACCTTGTCAAAATCTTCCTGTTTAATATTTGTTAATGTAGATACCTAATTTTATCAATATGACCAAAACACGATTAGGAATCATGACTAATGGAGCTGATGGAGCTTTGATAATGATTTGCCTGCGAATAGTATGAAGTAGAACGACCATACTCGAGAGATATATGAGATACCCACAAACAAGCAATGACAGACTGTACTTCTCGAAGCATTCGCGGCTGCAGCTACCAGAGAAATGAGCAAAATTTCAGGTTTTGTATACAAGGGGCAAAGCCCAAGGGCAAAGCTACTGTTGGTGAACTTCACTGATTTAACTACCACTGATACCCTTCAATGTGTATCTAGTGTGTCACTTTTTGAACCCATTTTTTTGATACTTCTGTAGACTGTATTTCTTTATTTTTTTCGCAATGAAAAAAATATAATACAAATCAGTATATACGAGTATAAGACATTGAATAAAAAAAACAAACCGGTGAGAGGTGAGAAAAAACTTATACGGTTTCTGTCTCTACATAGACGCCTTGGTCTGACTAGTTTGGAATGTATGAGTGACTTGTAGGAACGAAACTATTAGTGTTTTATTGCTAATATGCGTAGGAACACCGAACGACTGCTCACCCTGTGGATGCCCGAGAGGTGGAGCTTGCATACAATTAGATGATGATGTGATTGTGTGCACAGAATGTCCCGTAGAATATACGGGACCCCGTTGTGAATTATGCGCAGATGGATACTACGGTGATCCCTCTGGACGTTTCGGGACTCCGACGCCTTGTAGGACTTGCGCATGTAATGAAAATGTAGATCCGAATGGAATTGGGAACTGCAACACTACCACTGGAGAATGCTTAAAGTGCATTTATAATACCGGAGGTTCTCACTGTGAGACCTGTTTGCCAGGTATGTTACATTTTGATTAATACGAATGATTATGACTAGAAACAAAAAAGGCCATGACTTTACATTTTTCTTGCTTTAATGCATCTTTTGATACAGATAGTCTAAGACATTCATTTTTAGGTGTATGTAAGTATATTTTTAATGTAGTTGTTTTCTTATTGTATCAATTAGTTGGTTATGTATGGAAAATGAAGTCCATAACGATCTAATTTTAAGTAAAAATGTCATGATCTTTTTTACAAAAGAACAAAGCCAGGTTGTCAAAGAACCTGTTGGTAGTGAAATGTGAAATATTTATTTAGAAAATATTGCTCACAACTTACAAACTTAAAACATGGCCATGATTTGGTATTGTAATATCACTACATTATCAGAAAAAATATTCATTTTATCACTTTGAGCCCATAGAGACATATGATTGGTTGGCCATGAAGAGTAAAATATCAAAAATTCAGCCAGTTTCATCGAGGGGCACTTTCCATAAGAACAGTGCTGGGTCTGTTTCATTCTGAGCAATTTTCTTCAACAAAACGTTGTCATATTTTAGAGAGAAAAGGATCCTATTCAAAAACATTTTTTTTCTACTTCTGTTATGGCCTACTTGTCTTTTGGAAAACAAAAATAACTTTCTACTCAAGCAGGGCGGATTGCCAAAAAGGACACAGTTCAACTTTAGATTTTTTTTAACTTTTACACCTATCGATAACTCCATTTGGGGACACTCTGTATGAATTTCACTTACTTGTTCTATAGCTTTCTGATAGAGCAAATGTGACTAAGCGCCTTGACTTCTTGTTAAGGCATATTTGACAAACATAGGGATATTTAATCAAATCGGTTAACTAATGGTGAACGTTTATTTTATTGAAGTAAGAATGAAAGAATTTGTAAATATAAACAAACCTTTTTAATGAAACAGATGGCATCATCTAGCGGAATTGAAAATATTCATTTTGTGGATTAAAAACGCAATTTTGATGTTTTGATGTTTAGTTAATGGTATTTTACATTTTCAGGATACTACGGCAATGCATTGGCTTTACCAAAAGGAGATTGCAAACCCTGTCAGTGCTATCCCGTAGGCACTGAGGAAGATCCTTCTGGCGCGATTGTTTGCGATCAAAATACTGGTGTATGTAACTGTAAATCTCACGTTCTTGGTAGAAACTGCGACCAATGTGAAGATGGATATTATAATTTACAAAGCGGAGAGGGTTGCCACACTTGTAATTGCGATCCTATTGGTTCCCTGAATCAAACTTGCAATGCTGTTACAGGTCAATGCTATTGCAGACCTGGCGTTACTGGGTACGTAAATAAAAATTGTTTGTTATTTACTATTTTGCTAGTAAGTGCTTATTTCAGGTTGCGATGTGACCATTGTGAAGTTGCCAAATATGGATTCTCTACTGACGGCTGTAAGCCTTGTGAATGCGATGTCATAGGATCAAAGAACTTACAGTGCGACCCATTCGGACAATGTCCGTGCCTTGAGAACGTTGAAGGAAGAAGATGTGACAGATGTAAAGAGAATAAGTATGACAGACACAGAGGATGTATCGATTGCCCAGACTGTTACAATTTGGTGCAAGATGCTTCCAGGTCGCACAATAACAAGCTAAACAAATTGACGGAAATATTAAATGAAATTGAGCAAAAACCTACAGTTATAACCGATGACCAATTTCCTGATGAACTTACAAAGCTTGAGCGAGACGTCGGGACTTTCTACGACAAAGTGAAAAATATTACCGGGGAAAGTAGTATAACTCAAAAAGTTTATGATATTCGCCAAAGGGAAAAAGAGATATCCAGAACCCTTTCAGAAATCGATGAAAACATCTATATTGTTAACGATAAAAATCAAAGAATTGAACTAAACATTGACCATATTGATCACACGGTTATAGAAGCAGAGGATAAATTGTTTGAGATAGACACATATTTGAATACACAGGGAAAGAACGCATTGGACGAAGCTGTCAAGCGATCACAGATTGCAGGGCAACAGTCAGAAAACATGACTAAAATAGCGCAAGAGGCACGTGAATTGGCAGATAAATTAGAAGCGAAAGCCGACAATATATCGCTAAAAGCGAAGGACGCGAAAAACAAATCGATCGAGGCTTATGATGTAGCTAAGAAAGCCAATAACGAACAGACACAAGTAAGTGATGAAGTTAGACGATTCCGTAATGACGTCTTACAACTGGAAAACAAACTTAATAAGACAAGAGAATGGACAGGCGAAGTAAGCAACAAAACTATAGCAGTTAAAACTGATGCGTTAAATCTTTTTTACGGAAGTTAAAAATCTAGAAGTACCCCATGCAGACATCCCGGAGTTGAAGAGAAAATCCAAGGAACTGCGAGAAGAAGCATATAGGTTGGCAAATAAGAGTGAAGAATTATTCCACGACAGCGAAGACTTAAGAAAAGATGTTGAGGAAGAAGTCGAATTGGGAAGGCAACTTCTCGTCAAAGCGTACGATCAGCAAGACGAAACGGATGAACTTTTGAATGAAATTCATGTAACAAAAGAAGCGACTGATAAATCCATTAATAGCTGGAATAAGGTGTTAAACGAAACAGAAAATATTTATAAATACCTGAAAGGTACGAAGTTATTATATATTAGGATGAATCTAAAACAATTTTTTTTCGATTTTTATTTGCGAATAAGTGGAAGTCTTTGAAGTCTTTCACACTGGATAATATTTGCTATTTCCTATTAGAATTTAATTAGGAGAGACTATTCAATCGAATCGGCTGTTGTACTGAAAGTTTCTAAATCGTATAATAAATACATCTTTAAACACGTTAAACATATCGTTTAATGACGTCATATCACTCATTAGTGAAAAATGTTACTACAGAGAGTCGGTCTCTGTCAATATGCTGAAACGACCTAGGTGAATTTTTTAATGTTTGGGAGTTGTTCACTGATAATAAATATTATCCAACTGTTTTCAAATTTTGGATCTGATTTAATACCAAGGACTTGGTACCAAAGGTACCAAATAAACTTTTCCGCGTTTGAGGGACATCTAAAGTGAAAAAACGTTTTAGCAACCTTATTATAATTTATGTAGACCTTATTAGTATTTTAAACTGTGATGTATTTTTTTTTAGATTTTGATTCAGAAACTCAGAAGAGCAAAAAAAGAGGCCGAAGAGGCACTACAAACAATAGATAAAATAGACACCATAATTAGAGATACTCAGACTAAAAATTATGAAGCTCAACAAACACTTTTAGATGCCTCGGAAAATGCTAACATGGCTTTAGAAAGTGCTGTGCAAGCCGATACGCTTGCTAAAAATACTTCGGATAATCTTGGAAAAATCAAAACGGAGGCGGACAAGTTACAGTTCAACAGCACTGGTTTAATTGAAGAAATAGATGCTGTGGAAGATAGGGTTCAAGAAACAGAAGAAAGATTAGAAGAGCTTTTAAGAAAGGGAGGAACGAACGATTCCTTAATAAATCAAGCGAAAGATAAGGTGTGTATTTAATAACTATTTTAAATAAGCAACATACTCTGGAACAACATATTCGGCATAGTTATCAACATTTAAAATCCAAACTGTGTGTTTTGAACTTACCTTTTGTATTGTATTAGATTTAGCTGCAATATTTTCTTAGTTTGAAACGTCCTGATAACACATAAATAAACGCCATTTTTGTTTTTGTAAGATAACATATGTATTTCAAATTTCATGTTTTTAGGTTGGTGGTGCTAGAATAGGAACAGACAATGTGTCAAAGAAAGTGGCTGAACTACTTGGAAATGTAAATAGCATTGTAGATGAATTACAGAATGCCGAGGATATTGACGAAGACGAACTAGAGAGGCTAGAAGCTGAAATAAAAATAACGGAAGAACGAATAAAAGAAGCGAAGCTAGAAGAAAAATTGTCAGATCTTCAGAAAGAACACATTTCTCAAACTAACTTGATCAGCCAGTATAAGATAGACATTTCCAGGTTACAAAAAGATGTGGAAAATATAGCACAGATAGTTGCAGCTCTTCCTGATGGTTGTTTCAGAAGAGTTCAATTAGAACCATAAATTATTTTCTTATAAAACACTTTTATATTTTATTTCTATACCAAAGACGGTGAATTAAACGTTTATGTTCTTATTTATTTTTGTATTTATGTACATAAAGAAAACTCCGAAGAATAATTTTTTCGCGATTAATAAAATTGAAGAGTATTTTATAATGCAAAACATTACTGTAATTACCAGGCTTCGGCCTTTTAGTTGTTTTAACCTTGAACGGCTGTAAGTAAATAAGAATATCTGTTCATCGGATGTATGTAAACCTTATTTCTTATTAGTGACAATTTTTTAGTATATTCGGATATACGTTGTAACGAGAATAACTCGTTTATGTTTAAAAACCTTAATATTTTTGAATATAGTGCAATTTTCGTTTAAATAATAATTATCTGACAAAAAAATGCACACTGTTGTAAGAATTCACAGCCCTCCGTTGCCCCCCCCCCACGGCCCTTCGCCGATAATGTTTGGTATTTGTCTATTATAAGAATGCAAATATCCCATGAATCAGAAAGTTAAAAAATTTTTTTTTTTTTTCACAGGGGGCCCTGCCTTTTTTTTTTTTTTTTTTTGGGGGGGTTATTCAGTCCCAAGACCAACTCCGCACGTCGAAGAGCTTTTTGGTTCTAAGATGTAGTGTATTGTTTATTTATGTGAGCTTTTTTTCTATTATATCTAAGTTTTGCGGTGTGAGAGGCCTTTATGAATGAAGTAATCCATTCATAAAAGCCGTTCAAGGTTAAAACCACCAAAAAGCCTAAGCCTGGTAATTACCAATAAAAAACTTTTATGTATATGTTAGAGTTAATTTTGTATTTTGAGATATGAATTAATATTTTTTTCAACTTAGATGGATTTATTCATAGCACAGAATATATAAATAGTTCTTATTATAGTGAGTAATTTTATACCTATTCGTTATTGATAAATAAAAGATAGTTAATTTCTCTGTGGTCTTTCAAAGTTGTGGAGTTTCAAAGTTTTTTTCCGATTCTTAGTTTATCTACAAAATTAATTAAGTAATAACCATATAATGTGCGTATACCTTTATACCTTTTTTCCTGTAGATTCGAAAGATTTCCTCCAAACTCATTCTTCTGAATGGGACTGAAGTAGTTCCATTAATTTGCTATAAAATTTTTGGAAGTGTAAGAAAGAGCCACACATGTATTATCATGCGTTCATGACAATCGCGCTTTTTTATTTATATGTTAGATTTACTGGTTACTCAGACTATATATAAGCGTGATGGATGTCACCAAATAGATAGTATCCTTGCTTATCAACAGATAATTCTGATTAAATAAAACTTGAAATATTAAGTCAGTTACCTCGGAATGACTGATAAAACACACAGTCTCATTTTATTTGTATTTATCGGTGTAGTAAATGGTAAGTGCAATTAATTATATTAGTTTTGTAATAATACAAAAAAATTATCAACTCATATACATACATGTATAGTTATTCGTGTTACTTGTTTTTGCTATTTAACTATAGTAGGTGCATTTTCGGTAAAGTATTTTTTTGGCTGAATTAAATATGTTTATTTCAAAAATAAATAATTAAATTTTAATTAACTACTTTTTTTCAAATGTTTAGGCAATAGTTCTGCAAACTAATGTTTGCAACGCATATATCAATTTTTTTTAAATGAACCATACTAAAATCATAATTGTATTAATAGCCATGTGACAAAGCTTGGAAGGCACTAAATGAGAGATTATTAAGAGATAATTAATTTTCTTGTCTCGATTTTATTAAAAGCTGCAGATGTTTGGTTCATAAAACCAGTTTCATATATTTTTAGGACAAAATTGCGATAACGTATGCTACAAAGATGTCAACAACGGTCTAAAACATTTGAAGGAGTTATATGGAAAACCTCCTGATGTATCCAACATTCCTCCCTCGTTTGAAGACATTAAATCGTTAATAAATCAAACCGAATATATTATCACAAATATAAAAGATGTTGATAAAACACAAAATATTAGTATCTCCGTAGACAAAGATCTAAATCATATTTCTAGAAAATTAACT
The DNA here is from genome assembly GCA_029963805.1 of Aromia moschata. NCBI lineage: Eukaryota > Metazoa > Arthropoda > Insecta > Coleoptera > Cerambycidae > Aromia > Aromia moschata. The sequence continues at coordinate 70,482 of JAPWTK010000983.1, forward strand.
CTGTTAAAACAAGTTATCACGAAAATCAATAACATAAATCAAACTTTAGAAGAATTACAACGAAAAAAAGAGCAACACAACAAGGCGTTAACTGAATGTAATTCGGCAAATGAGTTATATACCCAACTAAAGTAAGTAATCTTATACAGTAATTATAAATACATTACAGTCCCGATTATTCGAGTCAATTGGGGGAGATATCACCTCAGATAATGGAAAACTCGGATTGTACGAATTGATTATAAAACCGTCTCACACACGCATAAACTTAGAGTATAATAGAAAAAGCTCACATAAATAAACAATACACTACATGCTTTCTAGAACCAACAATCTCTTCGAACTCACTCGAATAAATTGGAGTCGTATTTGTGATTGCTAGGATAACGCGAATCCGAGAAACAAGAAAAGAAGGCAGTGCCTCCCCTGTGAAAATTCCAAAAAGTTTTTAAACCCATAATACTTATCTTTCATTTTTAAATTCAAAAATCGGAAAAATATTAATTTCCAAAAATAAAATATTAATAAAAGGTCAAAGGAGTTCTTGCTTGCCACCACGGCGATAGTCTATCGCCGTGGTGGCAAGCCTTAGTCTATCGCCGTGGTGGCAAGCCTCCGATGCCAATGTTTTCACATATGTATGTATTTATACCGGATAGCGGGCTTCGCGCTTTGCAACCATCTTCGTCTGTTAACAAATTTAACCCCTAACGTCAGTGGCATTAAAGGTCGTTTAAAAGACTGCATAGCGGAGGCAAACACGCGCACCTCCCACCTATCATACGTGACAGCGCACAAAGCGAGTTATTTGATTTCATGAACCTAACAACCTAACCTACAAAATTTAATAATTAGCTTTTATTGTTCCGTGTTTTGGAAATTTTCGTTGGAAAGTGCCGTTATTCTTTCCTGGATTTTGAGGGCTTTGAATGGTATAGGAGGGTAATAATAATTATTGAAAGTGTACCATATTACTTACGTAAGTAATTATTTGAACGTTTTATTTAATTAATTATACAAAATTATAATGGAGGTAACTGGCGAGTGTAGCAGTCGAATATTCAAATATTATTGAGTATCTTATAAAGTACAAATTTAGTCGTCTGTCTTATGAGGATACATTATTTGTTAAATATTTAAGAGTATCAGGGCCAGATCTAAATAAAACTTTAATTAATCAGGGTAAGCCGGCTCGTAGTTTTGTTAATACGTGGTACGATAAATGCAAATGACTTAGGGGTTCTTTAACTTTACATAAATTATTATGCTGATCCTGTATATTATTTTCAAATCGTGGAGAAGATGCTTGGACAAAGTCTGGATTTGATATTCTTAAAAATTTATCTCGTTCAATTGACATATTAAAAAAGTCGGGAACATCTTAGTTGTGTTTGTAAATTGCATCGTTTAGGCAAATACAATAGTATGAATGTTATCAATTCAGCCTGTCAAATCGAAATTGCCTCAGTCCTGGCAATAATCCATATTTTATTTCACTGCATCTTTTAATTGTAAAATAATTTGACGGAAACTCTACACCTTCCCGATGGTTTTGCTGAACCACTAAAATATATTAGATACATTATGTTAGACAAATGTACTTAATATATTTTATTGACCAAGTAGAGGCCCTTCTCCTAGCTATGTAATGTTTATCATTACAAAAATTTAGGAACAAATTTTTTTATAAAATTCGTTTGCCGCCCTCGAAAAAAGTCACGAGCCGTTACTGCTATGATGTCTTTCATGACATAGGTAAGGGAATATTGCCTATATTGGAACGTTGAGATTTTAAGTTTAATGGGAAAATACTATCTGTGTCTGACTGTGTTATACTTTTTATGTACACGATAACTCGAGAACGCGTTAAGATATCAACTTAAAATTTGGAACACTTATATACCATGACCAGATCTGGAGCTGCTGGTCATTTTGAGCTTAATCGGTAGGAATTAAATGGGGGTGACACACTTTTTCCTTGGCTATTGGTAATTCGCAAACGATGCAACATATGCACTACTTGATGTTTTTACCTTAATAGGGTGAGGTGTTCGAGGGATTGAATAGGGTAAGTATTTAAAATAGGTCAAATAATGTTTTATAACATTAATTACAGAGTTAGAGAGTGACCATAACTCTAAAAAGAATATTACTCTTCTTCGACTTACTCTTCCAAACCAAACCAAACCAAACCGAACGAAGGATAACTTAAATCAACGGAGCAGGTCAAATACTAACTCCTGCCACAAAATGTAAGGAATTTATTTAAAAAATGTGAAAACGTATATATGTGTATACCAGTTAAATCACACATTTATTCTGATTTGGCTGATGGTGTAATTTGTTGTGCCACGGTAGGGGTGGGGCAAGGGCGTTGCAATTTAATATGAATTAAGAAAGATATTCATGTGACGTGTCATTTTATAGGTTTTTGAGGTAGAATTCAAACATCACATTAATAAGCCTCTACTCTAATTTTTATTACAATGCCCATTTCAAATATGACCTATATGACATTGTATATAGGTCATATGAGATTATAAAAGTGATATATAGGTCACAAAAGTCATACAAGCCATAAACATGATAAAATTCGTATGATTCATAAAGGTCCTGCAGGTCATAAAAGTTACATTGGTAATAAAGGTCATATTAGTCACAAAGGTCATTTAGTCATAAGTCATATGGTTCATGAAGGTCATGTTGATCGTAAATCATAAAGGTCATAGAAGTCATAAAGTTCATATTGGTTATTAAAATTACATTGTTCATGGCCACTCAAGGACATATAGATCACAGACGTATATCAGGTCGTAAAGGTCATATAGTTCATAAAGGCTAAAAAGATAATTAAGGTCATAAAAGTTATATCTAAATTTAACACTTTTAAAAATAAAAACTCATGGTTTTTAGTGATTTAGTATGTTTAGTCATGGTCTATACTACCTAATACCTAATGTAATAAGTAAATTCTGCATTATACATTGGTTATTGTACCTGTATTCCTTTTTCAATTGTTTTAGGGACAATATAACTTCTATTAAAGAATATGGAAATGCCATAATCACAGCTTTTGGTAAGTATAGAAAAGTAACTTAAACATGCGCATCAGATATTAGCAGTATAAAGTGCCAAATTGAACAATATACTGAATGAAATGAATAGTCCCAGTATAACGTTGCATCACTCCTTGTAAATTTGTTAAAAATATACATTATCCGATAAAAAATCGTCTGTTATTTGTAGTGAGTTGGTTATAGTGGTAGGTACCTGATTAACCCCTTGAGGGGCAGTGATACAAATATGTACCACCTTTTTTGTCTCAGTTTTTTTTCATATTTCCGATATATTTTCGCATTTTTTACATGCACATAAATACTTTCTTGACTCTTAGAAGTCTACGTTATTAGAATTTGGTGCAAAATTGCAATAATTTATCTGTTTATATGTTTGTTGTGAACAAATAACGTGAAATAACGCGTTTTCTTAGAAAGAAATCGCCTTTTCCGTAATGTAGACAGCTGAGAATCTAAATTTTTTTCTACGTATTGTTCATATATAGTTTTATATTTTAATATATGTTTTTTTTAATTTTTCGTATGCTGTTTTTTTTTAAATAAATTTGAAAATTTCGGAATTTCTTTTTTTTTAATTGTTTACATAACTCTAAAGATATTATATCATCATTGAGGTCGTAGTACCATAACATTATTTATGCTGGATGGCCAATGTGCCATGTTACACGCACGAATGCTCTCGCCACTACAAATGCTAAACTGCGGAAGAAAATTAAACCGTTTTTCCTTTTTTATTTTATTTTCAATACTTCCCATCGCAAAATTTCTTACCTGATTATAAAAGGCTTGTCAATTTTCGTGGGTTCCATGCTTTTTGTGGGTTCAGGAAGTTTAAGAATAAGCCAGTAGTACATTACTGTACTGGCGAAGAAAGTGAATATTGCACTCACATGTTTACCAGTTGGTAAGTGAGTAAAATTGCTCGTATATGGTATCACTGAACTCATAAAATCGAGAGAACATTACGTCAAATAAGAGAAAATACATAACACTATATAGGGTGGCCCAATTGAAAATCGTATGTTGGTAGTATTTCCAGTGAAACCGGAAGTTATATAAATATAATTTATATGTCAGATAGTAGATATTTATTATGCTTCTAAGATGCTGAAAATGTGAAAATTTTGATTTAATTATGATCATGTGGCATCCGGTATATTATATTTGCTGGCCATATTTTTATTCAAGTCTTCGGCACTTTAAAATTATGTACGTCGCGGACCTTATAGGAATAAAAGTAATAACAGACAGCATAGTACCCTACTATGGCAAAATGCTGTATTCGTAAAAAACAAGTTCTTAGAAAAATGGCCTGAATGTTTTTTTTATTGATTTTTTTCTCTTTTTTGTTTATTATTGCTTAGATTTGCTTAAAATTTGGAGATAACATATTAAAATGTCATATCTATTAGGGGTACCTTAGTTATTTGCGTTATTACATTGTATTACAAAAATATATTGAATACATTGTTTTACCATTGTATTGTATAAGTTACAAAAGTAAAGATGCTTTGGTTAAACGGCATATTGTTTAAACGCTTGTTTACCAAAGTAATTCGATAAATAATAAGTAACATAAATTTGATTCCAAAACTGTATTAAAACATGTATTGTCGAATACATTTTAAAGCTAAATATTGTTTGATATAAAAAAAAAATGTTGAAGAAGCAATAAAAGTCACTGTTCAGATTCCTTCATCCAATATGTCAGGAGAATTAGGATTTTCAGGCAAATTTACCCAAAAAGCGCTCCTTGAAGATTTCATTTTTGGCAATAGTTGTTCAATAATAGCTGTTTTCTTTGTCGTTCCAATGCCACAAGGATTTTTGTAAGTGTCTTTCGGAAAGGAAAGCGTTGCATTTTTTTTAAGTATCCCTGTTGTTTTTTGCCATTTCCACAATCCTCCCGAAAAAAAAAACACCCGAAAACCTCTAGTTTCACACAAAACTAAAATAACACTGTCGTGACTGTCTGGTAAAATAGTGTATTACTCTAATACATATTATTTGACAGATGACATCGAACAGCCTCTCCAATGGTAAAAAGGTGTATTGTACTGTACATTGTTTTACCATTGTTTTTATATCATAACATATCCAGAAATCCAACGGTATTGCACATTACAGCATTTTGCGATTGGACACAATTTAAAAAAATGTCACATTATTTTACCATGGTAACTCTGACAAGACAAAGAGATCATACTACACTGTTTAACCAGGGTTGTAACTAATGAACGGTAAGCTATATTGCTTTCGCAGTTAAAGCTACTGATACAGTTTTGGAAGTTATGCCGATCTATCGTAATAAGTCGAAATTGACATTTTTACGAATACAGCATTTTGCCATAGTAGGGTACCATAATAATAGTTGTGTTTGGTATCTTCAATATGCCTAAAATACCCGACACACTTTTGAACGATTTATCTTTTCCCTCTTTTTCGTTGCCAACGCCGCTGCCACTGCCAAACCACATGTGTGGTTCATGGAGTCTAGTCTGTGATGTGTGGTGTCAACTACTAAATATTCGTTTTGTACCTACGTTGTCGTGTAAATCAGTAAAAAAAGTCGGAAAGGTGTGGTGCCTTTAAGATACTTGAGTCAGACGCAAGGCCTCTGAATTTTTTTATCACCACTTATGGCCCTATTTTTGTTTTCGTTTGTAAACTTACATTTTTTTTAGAAAAAAAATTCCAACAGAATCGATGAGGTGAAAAAGCAGAGTCTTGGAATTAAACATGCTTTGGAAAATATTAATGTCTCGGATGTTGTTCTCCAAAAGTATATATGCAATTCAGCACTGCATTTGACAATTGAAGATATTATTACTATTTTAAAAAATATTATAGAGGAGTTAAAGAGATCATTCGCAGGTGAGTAATGACATATATAGATAAACGTCAAATAATAAAAAAAATACCTATTTTGGAAGTACGGTATTAAGGTGTTTTATTAAAAAAATGAAACATAAATAGTGTATTAAGTTTTATGTAACATAATCTTCAAAACTTCTTTCTATGTTTTTCCATTACAGTATTTCAATTTTTAACATTGTGTCTGTTTAAAGATATGTCTTAATAGATTCTGTGCTATAGGTTTTTATATATTCTATACAACTGATGGCATTAAACGTTGCAGCTTTTATTGAGTCAAAACTAGAAGAGTTAAACAAAAATATCACGGAATATGAAGGATATATCGAAGAAATTGAAAAAGCTTTAGAAGAAAAATTACCTGAAACAGATTTAAAAGTAACAAGTGGGACTAGACCTCTCCTGGATGATCTCGAGGCACAAGTAAATGACTTGAAAAACAAACTTAAACAAATCAAACTAGACCTACTAGGAAATGTAAGTGACTTTTAACTGCTCTTTGTCAAAAATAGAGTATACTTACTTTGAATTGAAGAAACATGATGTCTGGCGTGATATGACGAATAATTCAATACTTTCGTATGGTAAAGGACATTAGATATTTTATCGCAATAATTTTAAATGCAGTTCAATTGTTGACTAACAATCAATTTAGCGTACATACATAGATATGTACATACAAGTATTTTACTTTTTTCTTTTATTTCCGTAGCGATTTGCTTTCCCATTTTGGTTGTATTTTAATGTATCCAATGTCCATTATTAAGTTATTTTAAACAGTTTGATTTACATAAGAATATTTTAACTATGTCAAACAAAATACCTTTGAAATTGAGAGATTTACTTGTAATAAATTCTTAATACAAAGTTAATGAAAATTGAATTTCCGTCAAACTAATTACATGGTTTTATTAAGTCAAAAAGGTTAAAATATTTGGTTTACACCGTATGCTTATTCCCTTTTCTAATTTATTTTATCATACGATTTCATTACAGGCTAGACAGAAAATGGCAGATATATTAAACGAGTATGAACAGATATTGAATCACATATTTTCTGATAACACTGAGAAAAAAAGTTAAGGAGGAAATTGAAAAGGCAAAAGAAACACTTATGTTGCTTAAAAAAGAGGGATGAAGTTAAGAAAGAACTGGAGAACATTAAAAAAATGATAGATTTATTAAAAGAACGTGGAACGTGTTTCATAAACGAAACTGTCAAAGTGGAAACATAGGAGAAATATTCTGTTGTAGTAGTTAATAAAACAGTCATAGCAAAGTGACTTAAACATTTTAATTGGTGTATTTTTTGTAACCATCACATAAACATTTCAAAATACCGGTTATATAATTTCCTTTAACAACAGAAAAACCTGAGACATTTTGCGATCTAAGTGTTATACAGTGAGGTCGTAACCTTTGGAATAAATTCTGTATCAACCTCCTTTATCAAAAGTTTTTACAAAAAATGCTCGATAGGTCAATTTTGTTTTACAAAAAAAGCACACTTCTCAATAAAAGTAATTTTGTTCTATAGCACCTAACATCATCGGTCATTTCTTTTAAATGACAATCCAATTTCTTCTTCAACAAATTCGAAAAGAGGGCCATTTTCTTCATGCAGAAGTATAAAAAAGAAGTATGTTGAAAAAAAATGTTGAAGACAGTAAAACTAAAATTGAAGAGATTTTTTTATTTGACATAAAAGAATTTGCCCTGAAAAGATATGTTTTACTCCTTTTTTTGTTTCTCTGTATATGTTCTCTGCATAAGCAAGCATCTACCCATGGTACAACTTAGAAAGCCACCCTGGGGATACTTGAACCCTTTTCGACCCAACCCTAGCCATCCAACTTTATATCCTCTTTTGAGTCCCATTGCCCTCAGACAACCGACAGAGACAAAAGGCAATGCGGGACTACAGCAAAGCGATAGAGTACAAGTACGGCAAAAGGAACCGGCATTAGAGGTATGTTACGCAGGAAGAATAACACATTTTATCCAGAATTGGGAATTAATCACCCAAAACAAAAATGTGCTAGACTGGGTAAACGGATATAAAATTTCTTTCATCAGGCAGCCCTCTCAAAAAAGATTACCAAAAATTGAATTTGCTTCGAAGAGAAAGCATAAATAACCTTTTAACAACTGATTTAGATGATATTCTATTAAGTGGGAAAGACGAACAGAAATGCTCTATTAACATTAATCACACAATCCAACTATTAACGCCGTTGGGTTTCTTAATAAGCTGGGAAAAAAGTAATCTAAATCCATCTCAAAACATAAAATAATTATGTTTCAATTACAACAGTAAAGAAATGAACATATCAGTACCCAAAGACAAAATAAAAAATACCTACAATACTTTTTAAGGCTAAAAAAAAAAAAAAAATTTTTATCGCTAAATTTATAGGTATCCTGGTATCACTTTGTCCTGCCATCCCCTACGACTGGGCACACATTAAAAAATTTGAGAGACAAAAATATATAGCTCTGAAAAATGCACAGGGGGACTATGATAGAACAATGAACATACCAGGACACCTAAAAACTGACATTACATGGTGGAAACATAATCTTCCAGTTAGAAAAATGGCCTTGGAAGAAAGATCTTACTTGATTGCCATATTTACGGATGCTAGCAGTTCAGGTTGGGGAGCAACGTGTAAAAATAAAATAGCCAGAGGGTTCTGGGACACTTCAGAATTCAAATTTCATATAAATTACTTAGAACTACTAGCAGCCTTTAATAGATTAAGATATTTCGGCAAAGAATGTGAAAATTGTAACATATTACTGAGGATAGATAACGTCACTGCAATCTCTTACATAAACCGAATGGGGGGTATAAAGTTCCCGGAATTAAATTATATAACCTATCAAATCTGGGAGTGGTGTGAAGAGCGAAAACTAATGATTTTTGCATCGTACATAAATACTAAAGATAATACACTTGCAGACAAACAATCTCGGGAAAAAAAAACATTGAAACAGAATACTCTCTACATCATACTGTTTTTCAAAAAATCAAAAAAATGTTTGGCATCCCGGATATCCATTTGTTTGCATCATACCAAAACAAAAAATGCGAAAAATTTGTATCTTGGCATCCCGATCCAGAATCCAATGCAGTGGATGCTTTTACACTTAACTGGTCAAACTCATATTTTTATGCTTTTCCTCCATTTCCACTTTTAACAAGAGTAGTAAACAAAATAAAAAACTGACCAATCAAAAGGTATTGTAGTATTTCCCATATGGAAATCCCAACCTTGGTATCCAACCATAGCAACTTATGATCTCAAAACCAATTATTTTTTCTCCACACCATTCAATGTTGTTATCTCATTGCAGGGAGTCGCACCCCATGTGGGAAAAGCTTACCCTGGGGGCCGCAATATCATCCGCCAAACATATCTAAAAAGAGGAGTTTCGGAAAAGGCCATTGATGTCATAACCTCCTCATTAGCACAATAAAACAATATAATATTACATATAAAAAGTGGTGGTCATACTGTAAAGGAGCTGATGTTTTCACAAATAATCAAAATAAGATAATTGATTTTCTAACAGGAGTTATCTCAAGGAGGAAATTACAGCACCCTCAATCAACACAAATCCGCTTTAAATACACTACTGCAAAGTACAGATCATCCAATAATAAGCTGATTTATGAAAGGCGTTTCCAGAACAAAACCCATGTTTCCAAGGTATAATGAAACATGGGACCCGCACCTTGTTTTAGAATATATTGAAAAGTTAGCACCATTAGATTCACTACCTTTAGAAAAATTAACCTACAAACTCGTTGTTTTATTAGCACTTACCTCTAGTCAAAGAGTTCAAACGTTGACCAAAATTAGATTAAATAACATCACCTACATTGAGGATCGTCTTGAAATAAATATCACCGATATCATAAAAACATCAGCCCCCGGAAAATACCAACCCCAAATAATAATCCCTTATTTTAATGAAAAACGAAACCTCTGCGTCGCATCACTATTAAAACGATACATAACCATCACCGGACATATTAGAAAAGGACATGATCAGTTATTAACCACCATTAAAAAACCACATCATCCAGCTACGGCTCAAACAGTCTCAAAATGGATAAAGAAGGGCCTTACACTAGCAGGACACAACAATCTTTAGTCTCACAGCACTCGTCATGCGTCCACATCCGCAGTTTTCAGACAAGGCCTTACTAATGAAAATATCAGACGCACAGCGGGGTGAAGTGAAAAATCTAACACATTTATAAAATTTTACAACAGGCCTGTGCTAAAAACATCAGAGTTCGCAAAACTTCTGATAAATAACGTCAATAATACCGAAAATAACAATAATTAGAAAAATATAACATCAATATATTTGACCCATTATTTGAAAGTACTATGTTTTTTTTCTCTTTTTCGTTTTCTTAAGCTTAGGTACCCGCATATATTTTACAGATTTCAAAAATGCGTGTCGAATTGTATTATATGTATAATACACTAATATATGTATGTGTAATATGTTAATAATTATTAATAGTGTATCGTGGTAACTTGTTAATAATATTATTGTCATAAAAATATACAAAGCAATGTTTTCTTAAAATAAGATTTATAAACCCATACTTTGATTCATGTTGGATCTTCGTATAATAACATATTTATTTTTGTTGTTTATATATCGGTATAGAAGAAAATAAAAAATAAAATTATTTTTTTCTGTATAGCAGCCGAATCTTAATTACAACCATAGGGTTGTAATTAAAATTCGGTGTATTCGGCGGTATAACGTACATAGTGTACGTTATACATAGAAAATAAAAACTCAGAACACGTCAAATCGTCCAACATCTACAGTGTGATCTCGAGGAGGGGGCTATCGAATATAATGAATACCGAACGATTCGAGGGACAGCGATAAGGCGGGCCATAATTGTTTTCTTTCTATAAACACTACGCAGCAAAAAGAGCAGAGAAACATAAACTACAGTGTGATCTCTTCGGACGGGGCTATCTCGTATAATTGAGGATTTAACTTCCTTAAGGTAAGTCGTTTAACCTCTAAGTATATGTATATTAAACCTAGGTTTTAATAGCTGAAATATTGTATAATTCATAATAAACATATGTACATATGTATCTTTAGGCACCTAAACTATTAACAATATACATACATACATAAATGTATGTATACATACATACATGTATGTAGGTACATACAAATGTCCTAAATGAATCTTTACAAATATGTAGGTAAATAAAATAACAAGTAATATTAAAAGTTAATAATTTAACAAATGTTCAATATGGGCACGATTGTTATTTAAACAAAAAACTTTTCTTAGTTCATCACTTTACTTTTCTGAAAATAGTTCAACTTAATAAAACATAGGGAGCAGGGATTTCTTGCTTGAAATCAAAACACAAATTGTTTTGTGCACAGCCCATGTGTTTTAATTATAATTCAAAGAATAATAACTACTTTAGTAAATACATAGGTATGTATTTACTTCATTTTTTACAAAAAAGTTAAGTCAAAAACTGTTCATCACACGTACTTTCGCACTTAAAGTAACAATCAGAGATGCATCCGAAGAAAAAATGCAATAAAATGAAATATTTTTAAAACGTAATAAATTTTACGATTATAAAATGCTTGACTTGCAAGTGTTAAATGCTGGGAGTTTTTAAAGTTGAATGCGGTTTATTACTCAGTTCTTATTTCCATTAGAATATTAGAATATGTCTTCAATGGTGTAAATTACAATAGACCATTTAGTAGGTTGTTAACATTTTTGTGTGGAGGTTTTAGTAGACCAAATTAGATTTTGGGAGTCGGCAATAACTTTTGAATTAATGAAAATAAAAACAAATACGAATCATAAAAAAAGGTACATATGTACATATATTGCTTAGCATCGCGATGCTTAGCAGCGTTCAGCTATATTTTTTATTTCTGTATTAAAAGGTGGAAACTTGACTTTAGTATAAGCAAGTAACTTGATATATGTACTTTTTGCAGAAATTATATTCATTTAGCTAGCAGTTTATAAGAAAAATGTTAAATAGAAAAAGATCTTATATTTTTTATACCTTTGTAATGGTTAAGTAAAAAAGGTATCTTGCTAAAAAAATTTTTTTGAGGCGTCGCGATGCTTAGCGTCATTAAGACATATTTTTAACATTGCCTTCATTTTGAGTGAAGGTGGGCAACAGTAGTCTCAGCCTTTTTCTGAGAAAAACTCACTTTCTATGATAAATCGATCACCCTGTACATAAACCTAAGAATTATCTAGCTGGGGAACTGTGACCTGTTCCAGTCAGATAATTCTATTTTCATCGTTTTGCGTTTCATCTCCAATAAAAAAACATCAAGCCGGTTGCACACGTTTTTGTTGCCATTCTTTTCAACCGGCGCGCGGCGCGGCGCCCGCGTTCGAAGTTCGAAGTTACTAGCAACATAAAACTTTGCACACGGCACCAATCCAGCACGTAGAAATATTGTATATAAAACATATACAACCCACTATTCACTATTCATTGTTAGTTGATTCGTACACCTTTGGAAGTGTTCTGTTGTTACCGCGCTACCACAAACAAACATGTCTCCATGCAAGGGTAAGTTTTTTATTTTGCTTTTATTTTTGTCATTTATAAAACTAGGTTTAATAATTTTTTATCTACATATATAATTACTACAACTAAATACAAACAAACTTTAATACAAACTGTAATAGTTCAACTACAGCAATTATTTTATTTAAAAGTATGAGAAAATTAAGTATGAGAAGAGATGTGTTTTTGATTTCCTTTTTATTTTATTTTTTGTTTGTTTTATTTATTTTTTTTGTTAATAAGTTGCTCTATTTTTTTTTAAATATTGTTTACCAAAACATTTGTTGATTTATTCTAACACATGCATACATACACACATACATATGTACATACAACATACATACATAAAGCTTTTTTATATCGATATTATATTTTTCTAATTTTCAAGTAAAGATTAAACGGTAATTTCATTCGTCTTTAAAAGCGTTATTTCCGTACATTATTCTAAAACGATCAATTGCGACTTTAGCGGCCTACAAGCTCCTGGAAAGTTTATGCTTTCTCGCACTCCGTTTCTAAACTATATTCATTCACGTGTTAATTTAAATAGTTTCATTAAAATTTATTATTGTATATTACAAAATTATACTTTTTTTAAATACCTACATACGTATCTACATACGAACAGCATTAAATAACATAGTGGTATAATACTATGAAAAATTAGTAAACAATATTAGTTTAATTACTGATACTAAACTCGTAGATACCCGTAGATACCCGTAGATACCCGTGAGCTCATCTCATGGATCATTTTCGTTTAATAATCAGTCTTTTAATAATCCTTTTAATAATCAAATGTCTTCCTATTTAACATTTCCCTCAAAAATTTGTCATTGCAAGAAATACACTCTCAGCTTGTACGTAAACCCTTTCTTAAAATTTAAAAATTGGCATTATGTAAATGAAAAATTTCTTTATAAATAATAAGCTTTTTTCTTTTTTGGATTCCATTTTTTTTTTGTTTTTGGGAAAATTTTTTTTTTTTTGGGGCAAAAATTTTTTTTTAAGGGATTTTAAATTTTTTTTTTTTTTTTTTTTTTTTTTTTTTTTTTTACTGGTTACTTTTTGCTGGCTCATATTAATATTAACTATATCATATCAATACATAATTTTGCAGTTGCATCGGCGACCACGAGTTTTTCACTATAGAACATCTAATCTTCCCTGTTCATTTTTTAATTAAATGTTACTAGAGAGGTTCTTTCCGATTAATGGGTACCATTTTGTTAAAAAAAAAATTAGAAACACTGTTAAAATGAGGAAAAATTAAAAATGTTTTAGCTATTTTTTATTTTAATCAAATGGAAATTCTGTATAATATCTGAGGATGCATTTAATAGCATCCAGGAATTTTTTTTGGGGCATTTATACTAGAATTAATTTCCAACCAAGTGAAGAAAAAATCCAAGATGGCCGACTTATGATTTCGGTGAAAATGGCACTAAACCAAGTTTTTTAAATGGGACACTGTATATTTGATTCTACGCTTCAGACTACACGCAACCCAAGTGTCAAATCTCATTTTGGTGATGGATTTTTTTAAATTTTATTTTCCTAAAATTTCTTTAATTCTGCATTTACTTCAAAGGTAATAACAACGGTATGTACATCGTTTAAATCCTTATTAAATGAACAATTTAAAACAGGCATGGCCCACTATATGTTCCATTTGAACTACTTAAATGAGTTTTCCTTAAAAAAAAAAAAACAGGCAAAAAGCTGGTATTAATTAATTCACCTTCCAATAAAATGAAAATAGAGTACGTTTTTAAGATTTTGTTTTATGGATAATATCAGATACTTTTTGAGTACTTAGAGCAACATGGCAGCCCTCTATGATATAAATATAAAAATAAAAAAAATCCAATACCAAAATTACATTTGACACTTACTGACGCCGAGATAGTACATTTACTGACTAGAAGAATCCAAATATGCAAAACTATATTACATATCACACTCGCTTTCGTGCCATTTTCAGCGAAATCGGAAGTCGGTCATCTTGGATTTTTCCGTTACCTGGTCGGAAATTAATTCTTGTATAAACTCCCCACCCGGTATATCTAAGATCTTTAAGCTAGAATCACATAGCAAGTAGATTACTAAATATCTTTTTATTTGTTTTCTAGACGGTCAATGCGTTCCTAAAAATGTACGCAAGTTAAGGACGCCTGAAGGTAGCGAGGTCGATTGCGACTGCATCTGCAATTGCGAATCGTCGAACGTCTGTGAAGACTGCGACTGCGACTGCGAATGCATTCCGGAAACTGCCCGGAAAACGTCAGACGGGAGGTATTGCTGTGAATGCACTTGCTCCTGTTCTCCCGGAAACATGGCGTCTTGCTGCACGAAGAAGAAAAGCACGTGCACATTCCGAAAGCCGTGCAAACTGGTTAATTCGGACGGAGAGGAAGTCGAATGTGATTGTATCTGCAGATGCACTTCATGCACGGAATGTGAAGACTGCCAATGCGATTGCAAATGCACTCCGGAATGCGCGAAGAAAGGATCAGACGGAAAATATTGTTGCGAGTGCGACTGTAGTTGCTAATTTTTTTTTCATTAATGTAGGGTAGTCTCTCTTGATTAATGTTATAGTGAATGGAACGTGGTCTTGCATTAATATGCAAAACATATTAATACATTATGTTACTATTATTAGATACTTCTATAGACATATTGCTAGTATTAAAATAAATGACTATTTTTAATTAATATATGTAAGTATGTTTTATATTAAAGTACTATTAATAAAGAGTTGCCGATGCGGTTGGTTTTTATTTTTGTGAAAAAATTACCTTCAAAAGCAAATATAGGAAACTGTTTATAACAATTTTGCTACAATAAGGAAACTTTTTTTTAGTTTGGGTTTTAAATATATCTCATACAAGTATTTATGAATCCAAATAGTTGTCAAATTCACACAGAACACTTTTAACTAAATACTTAACGAGTGTTGAGTGCAAAAAATTGTTTCGGTGTTAAGTTGTTAAAAGTGTTCAATTGTGATTTTGTTTCTACGCCAAAGGTTTCAATCACAATAAATAAAAAAAAATTGCTTATTCATCTATAACCATGAATAATCTATAACCATAGCAATGCACGTCTTCCTTTTATATGTAATGGTTCCGTTACGGCAATTGGTGTCTATGCACAAAACTGAAACAAAGGTTTTACAAAACAACACATATGTACATGTAAAAATATGCAACTGGCAAAGTATAACCAATTGGTTTGTCTGTATGATTATCTTTAATAAACAATCACGTGGCAATAACAAACCAAACACCATTTGTAATCTCGAAAAAAAAATGTATTTGTGAATGGCGTATTATGTCCTCATGTTCGAGATTTAAAGTAACTTTATTGACACACGGACGCCGAGTATGTGGAAATTGTGCTACAGAATCCTTCTAATTTTGACTTCGACTTCACTTTTCCAAATTCTCCGGTGGATGCACCGAGTGCTACCTTTTTTCCACCATTGCGTTTCAAATTCCTTATATCGGGAATCCCTTGTTACTAAATTGTCGACGTAACGATCGATCTGCCGCCGCAGCGGTAAGGAACCGTATTCACGGTTTAGTATTTGGAATTTAGGCTACTCTAATTTGGGATCATTAAAAGTATAACTTTTTTCCTCAGAATAAATTAGATAAAAAAGAAGAAAAAAAAAGAAAAGTGTTATATCCAGAAAAATAGAGGAGATGAAAATAATCCTTTCAACATCAAATAACAACGGGAGATAAACAATTGAGATTTTAAAATTAGCTAAAACTGGAAATAACTTTCTGTTTATATTTTGTTATTTATAAACTATTATTATTTTATCAGCGTTGTAAAATGTTTATGGCAAACACGTATTGTGTATATTAATAATTATATTTTTAGGTATTCTATGTTATCTAACCAACTAAACCGTAAATTGCTCATTAAAACACCTACCAAATTCTACCGTTAAAAATATTACGGTGACACTAATTAATTAAACTGGTAAATTTCTCGGTAAATTTAAAATAGTAACCATTGCTAGACAAGTGCTTTTTTGTTAAATTCTCCAATACGAACGTCAACACCAAGACGAATTATAAAGCAAAGTTACAATTATCTTTACCTATTAGAAAAGCTTACTTGATAACTGTTACTATTACTTTACTATACTACTACTTACTTACTTTACTTTACTATACTATACTTTACTTACTGTTACTATACTAATCAATTCAACGTAATACAATCGCGATAGTACCATGGCGTTTTAAGTTTATTCCATTGAAAGAAAAAAAATTAAAAATGAAATCGTTTTTAAATATCGAACAGACCTGTTATTAAAAAAAAAAATTACAAGCCTTATTTTTTCCGATAATCTTGAGTCAAAGTATGCGAATTACGAAAAAAAGAAACAAACTCTCATCGCAGATTTTTCGATTTTTCAATTTATATCTCGACATTCGACTGTTTTTCTAAAACGGCAATTTGTAGCAAATATCGAGTAACAAAACTTTTGCTCTTGTACTATTTTTCCCGTTCCGAATTTAAAGAAATATTAGCCGTAGAATAATAAATCAAACGCCCTGTATATAACTACATCAAACCTTATAAGACTGATATTTTGAAAGACTTCTTACAACAATACGTCTAATTATAACATACCAAAAAGATTCAGTCTTTCTTGTATACATGATAATGTACTTTTTTGTACTTTTTAATTTTTTTTGTTTTCTATATCTCTATCCCAAATCCCAAGGCCCTATATCTTTAGGTCAAATTATTGTGGTCGTTAGGTATACAGGTATTGAGTAAAGATAACAAAACAACAGTGATATGATATATAACATCGGAATTATCGGACAGCTGGATTCAGATGTGTTTTTGGCCCGATAGGACCATAGGTTTATAGATATACGGCAGCCAGCTTACTCTTACCATTGATGCAATTTACCTGTAGATGCAAATCGAACAGTACAAGTTAAATCAACTTTTCACGCGGTTGCATGTTACAAGCTTTCACGGTTTTTTGAGATTGTGTTCAAATAATATTACGTACAATCACGTAATCATCTTAGTCACGTACCTATCTATAAAAACAAAGTTTCTTTATTTTATTTTATTTCTAGACCTACTACTAGTCCAGTAAATAAGCCGGAAAATACTGTAAAATCTGGAAACATTGATAAGCAGCTCCGATTTCAAAAAAATTGACTGTACGTGTTCTTTAGACCCTCAGGAACATTCATCACCACTAACATGTGCCTTGCTATGAAAAATGAAAAAAACATGGTATTTTTCCCACCCCCAAAGCTTCCCCAATAGTAAAAGTGATAAAACATTTTAAAAATTCAAAATTTCACCTCGGAAATCGTCTCTCGGGGGTTTTCAGGGTCGCTGATTACGAATCCAAGGTCAACAATCGAGTGAGGGTGGTTGCACCCCATTAAAACTACCCCTAATTTTTAAATTCAAAATTTCGTCTCGGAAATCGTCTCGGGGGTTTTCGGGGTCGCTGATTACGAATCCGCGGTCAAAAATGAGTGAGGGTGGTTGCACCCCATTAAAACCACCCCAAATTTTTAAATTCAAAATTTCGCCTCGAAAATCGTCTCTCGGGTGTTTTCTGGGTCGCTGGTCAAAAATCTTAAGTTCAATTACAAAAATTTAAACGTTAATGCAATGTAGCAATATAATTCCACTCTCAAGTTTTCGATAGCTGATTCGTTTGTAAGCTGTAGGATTTTACTTTTAAGTATGAGGTTTTCGCCGTGAAAAAAATTTTTATGTTTCAAAATTCCCCCTTCATCTGTTTACCTTCCTCTGCAGTCAGTAACGTAGTTCTTGCTTATGAAAGGGGAGCTATATGCATACGGTGGAGTAAAGAAACGGTGCCTGGTTCTGCGGTGTAATACGTACCGTGCCGTCGGAACAGTAAGATTAAACGGTGCCTCGAAATATTAGTTCCCGAGTATACAGATTTATATGGCAAGCCGAAGTCACAACAAGTGACTCAAGGCCAATAAAACAAAAAGAAAAGAAAGAAGTATGCCTTTTTCATCGATGGCGTGGTCTTAGGGAGAAGGAAAAATGCGTACGCATATCATATTGAGAGTTTGAATTGTTGTAATTAGACCTCGTATTCGTAATCAGCGACCCCGAAAACCCCCGAGAGACGATTTCCGAGGCGAAATTTTGAATTTTTAAAATGTTTTATCACTTTTACTATTGGGGAAGCTTTGGGGGGTGGGAAAACTACAACAATTTTTTTAATTTTTCATAGCAAGGCAGATGTTAGTGGTAATGAATGTTCCTGAGGGTCTAAAGAACACGTACAAATAAAAAAATTTGAAATCGGAGCTGCTTATCAAATTTTCCACATTTTCCGGCTTATTAATTGGACTATATGTAACGATAAAATATTGTATTGCTTAAATAAGGCTGAAATGTTCTAAAATTTTGAGATGTACCAACAACAAAAGATGAGATTTACTTTAACTCCGACACATTATTCTAAATAATTGGATATTAACCAGAATTACAAAATGACAAAACCCCGCCAGTTTAGATACCCTTATAAAACAATCAAAACAGCATTTTTCAATTAAGATATCTTGTAGTACTAACGTGTCAATAGTAGATTTAATTAGGAGTCCAGAATAATATATTTTACTTGGTATCTTAGTATTATTTAGTACCTACTATTCTACTTGGTACCTATATTCTTATGGACTGGTTCATATTCTACAAGAGCGAACACTTTGTAGTCCAAGCCTAAGGAGGCGAAGGTCGTATTGGTCATAAAGATCATATTGATCATAAATATGTACCTCATAAAGGCCGTACAAGTTATAAAAATCGCACGTCAAAAGAGCCGTGCATACATAGATCATAAAGGTCATACTAGTCATATTGTCAAAGGCCGTATAGGTCACAAAGATCATAAAGGTTATATTCATACTTAACATTTTAATAAATACAAACTAATGTTTTTACAGATTTAGTCTAATTATGGAAAAATTAAATGTGGAAGCACACTAGTGATTCCTTCGGCAGCATTTTTTCGATTATACGCCTCTGAACATAAAAGACCAATCAAAACTTTTTAAAACTTCATTTTCAAATATGAACCAACAAAAACCTATATCTCTAATATTTACTAAATGAAATAACGAGCCGTCTAAAAAAATCGTCATCAAAGTTGGCCTAGCAAAAAAGACGTATTTATATTCTTAATCTTAAAATAACCTTACTTAATTATCAGGGCGGTTACATTATGTGACAGCCATTATTTATTTCACAATTGTGACAGCCACTTGTCAAAAGTTTGACAACAAAGTTTCGTTTCGTACCTCGACATACCCGCTATTTCCTACTCTCTCGTTCATAGCCAGGCAGGCAACTATGCAAATAGGAAGCTCTTCATTTTATAGAAATTGATGAAAATACTGCAGGGAAGAAGTCGAAGGTACATATGTACATTGGAAATTATTTAGGCCCAATTCTTGAATGACTGAACGATTGACGAGAAACTTCAATATTTATGTTTATCGATTCTTCGATGTAACCTTCGGCCACAGTCGACCAACAAGTCAGAGGAAAGCTAACCTGCACGAATTTCTACACTTAAGTTAGTTACTTTGGACTTTTTCGGTGCATAACCAACAGTTTTTCGTATGAAACTACCTTTTAATACTGTAAATCGATTCAAGCTTTCATGGATTTGGCTAAATGAGAGGTGTATCATATGTAAATGTATATGTACAAATAAATGAGAAATGTATCATACAACTGCTGTGTACTTTTTTTTATGGCGCCTCTTGCAAAATAGACGGTACTCATTTTCATATCTCTCACTTTCTGTGCAGTATTTCAGCACTTACTTTTGCTGTTTCAAGTGATATTTCTTCTACTGGAGAAGTAATTTAAAAAATAATTTAAACAAAATTTTAAAAAACATCACCATACAAGCGTTGTTTAGAGCTACTATTATTATTTGCGGTTATTAAGAAAATTTCAATAGTATATTTTATTACGACTGGCAAGTAAGTAGCTAATATCATTAACACACTGGAAAATCCCATTTGCAGTGAGCTAAATATATATTATGTAACAATTGTTATGTTTGGGTGCATATTGCAGTGGTAACAGGTAACTAGTGTCTTTTGACTTCATTATCTTCATTGAGGTTAACTACTCAGTCAACATCTACGTGCTCTATTTGTCATAACAATAATATCGTATAACAAATAAGTATTACTGGTGAATGACCTACCGTTAGGCTGTCAGGCTATAACGAGCACTATTATTTGTCGAAAAAACTGCAAACAAACATTATTGCAATACTAAATTCTTTAAATAGCACGGTTTTTAATTTGATTATAAACGGCGAAGTTTCTCGAACTCATTGCCATAGAATTAGGAAAAACATTGTGCAATGTAATCGTAAAACTGACTAAGACACATTAACAAAAAAAAATACCTCCATTACATCACATATTTATATTTAGGTCAATTTTTATACGACCAGTTTATTGATACAACAAAATGCACAATACACTTTCATAATGATGTAAAATATAAAATAGCTAAAAATTACTTTACATTATAGGGCTGACAGATGACAGATACACAAATTCGTAGCGATATTTTACTGTCTAGTGGAGGTATTTTTTCAATCATCTTAAAAATATTTTCATCGAGTTCGCCATAGGCCTATTAGCTTCCAAAGTCCAAATTTTAAAAAATCAGTGATTC
Source organism: Aromia moschata (assembly GCA_029963805.1). NCBI lineage: Eukaryota > Metazoa > Arthropoda > Insecta > Coleoptera > Cerambycidae > Aromia > Aromia moschata. The sequence goes on from JAPWTK010000983.1 coordinate 91,798, forward strand.
TACAAACCCTAATACTAATTAATGGTTTTAATCATTCACCCTATATAAATTGAGAGAAACATTACTTTTGGCTATTCTGAGGGTTTTTAATCTGTAAAATATGGAATAGTTTTACGCAAAACTATTGTACAAAGTTGGTAGAGATAACAGCAAGGCACAATAATGTTGTTAAACTTAAAGGCGGCTGCCCGCAGTGCTAACAAAATAAATTATAAGTATATAATTAAGTTACGACAGAAAATTCACAGGACTTCAGAAAGCGATTCAGAACTGTTCAGAATCCATGTTCGAACTTATAGTTCTAGAATCGACTTGACTAGTGTTGGAACGATATTGATTGAGAATTTAGTTTAATCCTAACCTAGAAAATCACAAAATAAAAATCCTTGTTAGAAAACCTTTTACCTATACCTTTTATGCTATAATATATTTAACCTGGAGAAATGGCTGGATTGTAAGGTAAATAAAGCGCTGTCATCTTCCATTATTAATATAATTTATAACAAAAACAAATAACTGATGTTATTTAGCACTTTAAACAGTCTAAAATAAAAATTCTTGTAAAATCCTGGAACTTCAAGAACGACTGAGAACCAGTTCAGAACACAATTCACTTGTTCTTGGAACACTGCACTATAATTTCTGACTTTTTAAATCGACTTTTTGGAACGGTAAAATGGCTTTGCGTAATCTCAGTAAAGTTCTGAACGGTTTTGAACTATTATTGGAACAAACCTACAGACTACTAAATATGTTTTCAAATGTGTTTTTTTTACATATTATGTGTTGTATCATAACTCAATTATGTTTAAAATTCATGAAAACATTTAAAAAAAAAATATTGGCTAGACAGACCTAAAATTAAACTTTTCTCTATCTGTCCGTTGGTTTGTTTGTCTGTCTGTTAACTTTTTTTCTACATGATAACTCGAGAACGCTTTAAGATATCAACTCCAAATTTGGAACTGTTATGTAGGAGGTTTCTACCTGATTAGGGATAGATTTTGGGCTTAAATGGGGATAATACATCTCTTCTTTGACTGTTGGTAATTCTCAAACTAAACAAGGTATCTACGCTTCAAATTTGAAAGATGTGTACGACATAACACATTGTACAAATTTTAGCTTAATAGGGTGGGAGTTGAAGGGGGTTAACAGGGGTAAGAGTTTAAAATAGGTCACATCATTTTTATTACATAAATTTTAGTAATTAACAGGATCCGGAAATGTGTGCTGAAACGCAGGGCTCGGCACTATAAAACCCTATGATAATGAAAGTAGAAACCGTTTTTATAAGCGCCTTGTATATTATACACGCGTGAATTTATTGCCCGTGAACACCCCAAGAACACGCCAGGACCCGCGTATGCGCAGTAGTGCGCCATCCCGGGCTGGAGGTCAGGATAGTCTATTGCAGTATAACACGTCTGACAGCAAACTTCCCGAATCGTAGTAATTAGTAAGTGAATAGAACACTAACAAAATTCCTACTCTCTTTCTATTTCTTCCTTCTCTCTTACAATTAAAATAAGGAAGTTGATGGTGACTTCCGGTATAATGGGAAGTACAGCCGTCTTGAAAATATTTTCATCGAGTTCCCCATTGGCCTTTTAAGTTCAATTAAAAAGGAAAACGTAATTTCCACAAGCTAATGCTTTAAATGAACGGTTTCACTCAATCAGCCTGTATATGTATGTATTATAATAAAAACCCATTGTGTGTATTTATAATACGATTGATGATTGTTTATTATAAATAATTATCACTTATTGATATATACAGTGAGGTCCATAAGTAACGGATAAATTCATTATCTGCGTAATTTACAATTTATGAGTAAAATCCTGAAACACGTCAATTTTTAATTCTAGAATGACATTTTTTGAGCATAATTTTATACCTCCCCCTCCAAACCCCTTGGAGTGACAGCTACCCCTTTAAAAATTTTAAATGGAACGAGGGTGCTTGTGATAGCTCATTTGAAAGGATTCTTAATTATCATTCCCCCCCCCTTTTTTAAGCAACATTCGTCTTAAATGTAACAGTCAACAAACACAACTGTAGATACTGGAGTACAGAAAATCCACATTGGATGATGGAGGCCAATACTCAATATCCTGAGAAGGTGAACGTTTGGGCTGGGATTCTCAAATTATCGGACCATATTTCTTTGATGGCACATTAACTGGCGCGCGTTACTTGGATTTCTTGCAAAATTTCTTAGTTTCAGAGTTAAGAATGCTTTTCCCAGATGATGACAACCCCAATGAAATTGATAGAAATATTGGGTTTCAGCAGGACGGAGCTACACCACATTTTTCATTGGAAGTAAGATCTGAATCAAGTTTTTCCCAATAGATGGATCGGTAGACGCGGTGAAATTGAGTGGCCTGCTCGTTCTCCCGATTTGACCCCGCTTGATTATTTTTTATGGGGTTACTTAAAATCGAAAGTCTACTTCAACAGACCAAATAATGTAGAAGATATAAAAGGCAGAATAAGGCAAGAAATTAATCAAATTACCCCGGAAACAATACAAAATGTTGTAGAAGAATTTCAGCAACGCATCCATTATTATCAAGAAGCAACGTGTGTCCAGTTTGGACATTTGATTCAAACTGTTCTTCTGTTCTGTTTCATGTTCTTTTCTTTACTTAGTATCATTAAAAATGTAATATTTTTCAATAAAGAAAATTGCAATTAAAAAAATGTTATGTTGCTGGATGGACAATTAAAAACACTTTCAAATGAGCTATCACACGCACCCTCGTTCCATTTAAAAATTTTAAAGGGGTAGCTGTCACTCCAAGGGGGTTGGAGGGGGAGGTATAAAATTATGCTCAAAAAATGTCATTCTAGAATTAAAAATTTATGTGTTTCAGGATTTTGCTCATAAATAATTGTAAATTACGTAGGTAATGAATTTATCCGTTACTTATGGACCTCACTGTATAATAATATTATATAACGATAAAATTAAAAATGACAGCAATAGCAGTGACAATGGCAACAACAGCACTCGTTTTAATATAAAACAATTTTAATTCGTTTGGATAAGATAAAAAAAGTCTTTGGTAAAAAATCTTGAATTGCATGTTGTATTCTGTTATTAAGGTTCTAATTCCACTCTCTTATAACACCCATCTGGCAGAGAATTAATAATTTCCTCAATGTTTTTTACTTCCTTCTCCAGTACATATATTTGATTCTTGTACTGATCTATCAATTCATCTTGCATCCTATGCTCCTGCTTGAGGGATTCGAGTTTTTCGTCGAGCTTTGCTTCTTTGAGTCGCTCTTCTGTAACCCTTATCTGCTCTTCTAGCCGATCTAACTCTTTTTCACTTATCTCTGGCGAGTTTTGCAATTCAGACATTATATTTTCGACATCGTCAAGTAAATCCACGATTCTATTGGAAGCTTCTCTCGTGTCTTTGGCAGCTCTACCTACCTACAATAGATACACAGAATTAGATAGAATATAAAAATGGATCATGTAGTAAATATTCTTTTTATCACAGCATAAAAACAAGTCACAATAGTCACATAAACATACAAATTATACAAAAAAAGTTACCGGTCCGACAAAACTGATTAGTATACAGAGTGATTCCTAACTTGATAATATATTTATTTTAACATCGTATAGAACGATACAAAACAAACAATTGTTTTAAATAACATGCTTAAAAAACAAAAATAAAAATAATAAACAATAGAAGCGATAAACATTAGGTAGGTACGTTATTCTATTGTGTTAGAAACATATACATACCTTTTCTTTAAATTGAAAACAGAACTGGACAGATTATTTTAGATATTTTTTTTCGAGTTTTTGGTGTTTGAAAACTTTTTTGTTTTGAATAGTTCTACACGACGTTAAATAATATGACTCAATTTAAGAACCACCTGTATACATATCTATTTTGACCTGGTGAATCCTAATACGAGGAATTATTCCATCAGTTCTCAGTTTTACTCTAACCTCAAGAACACATGAAAGAAGTCCCACAAGAATCATACTTTCACTGGACTTTCCTTCGGCCAGCGGAAGTAATTGTAGTGGGAGATATACCGATAGCTTCACTTAAATAGAAAGTAGATGTGGCCGAACATTTGGTCACAGAAGCCATTAAATAACAATATCGCTAATTATAGTCGCACCTGATAATTATTTTACAATTTGTTAACATCACGGAGCGCAGTTTGTACGTTTTAATGCATTTTGATTCACTAAATCCGAATCCGAAGTCAATTAATTATATCTCAGTTTTCCCTAATCCAAATAAATACATAAAATCATACAAAGCTCGCACTTTCACTTGATATACCTTCGGTCTGCAGGAGTGAATGTGGTACAGGGCGAAGGATGTATTTACTATTAAAAGACCTTTCAGAATAACATAAGAGTACATATTTATAAACGTCAAAAGGAAATACAATTTGTAGTTATTTGCTTTTTTTATGGAAATCTAGAGACAGCCAGTTATAATACAGCTATTAAAGTTTTAGAATAATATAATACATAATTTAATTAGTAATTAAAATTTAAGAATTTAAATAATTCTAAAAATAAATAAATATTCGAATAAAATATCAAAACGTATACAATTTTCAATCAAATCAGGGGAAAGTTCTTGCAGGAAAGTGAAGAAATTCGAATTCATAACATGAGAGAGAAAAAATCCACTACTTATTCATGTGATATCGAACACTTCTAGCCCGAGCGTTCACTGGATGCGGAAACGTGCGGATTGTTCAGACGCGCGTAAATATACGCATGTCTACACGGATCAACCTGCCAGTAGCGCAAGAGCTTCTATTTACATTAGTAGGTTGGAATCATTACAATCATTAGAACGTTTTGGCGCGGTAACGAACATTCACACATTCGCAAATTCGTACGGTTATACATCCCAGTGTGAGTTCGGGTTTTCTCTCAAAGAACCTGTTCGATGGTTTTCGTTTACACTCTTTTCTCTGATTGGTAAATCTCGTTTAAGCATCCAACATCATATCCCCATTCCACTCTCTTAATCTCTTGATGTACCAACAAGTGCATTAATTTATAAGTTGATCAAGAAACCTAATGTTCTGAAATTCCCTACCATTACATATATTATCTTTGAAATTCGATCTTTTATTTCAGAAAATGTTTCACAGCACTCTTGAAACTCGGTCATGCCATTTTTTTACTAGCCATCATTCATTTTGGTAATAAGAATTTCATCGAACAAAATATGTGCGAATATATATAACAAGAATATGAGAAGATACATACAATGAAGGTGCGAATTTTGTGGATTTTCATGGGTTCTACGAGTTCAGGAGAACTAATAGTACAATTATGATCTCGGATTCGGCGGGTCAAAATATTGAAGAATTGATATTCTCTACTCTCTACCAAATTCCTTATTCCTTATTTGTTGAGACCTTATTTGTTAAAACCTATATATAAATATTTTTGTTATAAAAAATGCGCAATTGATAGTAGTAATTGGTAATAGTAATAATTATGTGTCTGTGTCCGAGCATTTGTTTCAAACTTAATGACTTACACTGTTTAATTTAAGTTAATGATTTACACTGACGACTAATTTAAATTAGTGATTTACACTGTTTACGCATTCCCCTATACCGTCGACTATAATAATTATGCATTAAATTAGAAGAACTTAGAAACAACATTTATGACGGAAAGGGTTAAAGATTATGAAATAGCATAATAACTAAAGCCGGCAGATCCAGGCGGCGGGCCATAATCGTACGCGTCATACTACTTACTACTTGTATGTGCAAAAACAAAATTCATGAAAACAATAAACTGTTGCAATTTATAAAGAGATGGGTTAAACTTACCCTGTTATTTACGTTGAGATGTGTGAAAACTTTGTGGGCCGCCGCGCTATTTAGCCGGCTTTAATAATAACAAATTATTGTCGTAATAGTCACATTAAGTTAAGGGGTCTAGGAGGCAACTAGATGGTTGCCTCAAGATATGGGTCACCACCTAACACAATAACTTTCTAAATAATCCTTCCCACATTTTTAAATTTAAGTAGGAGTTGAAACACCTATGACATCGTGCAACAAACTGAATTACTTGTACATGATGAATATATAATATTCTTACTGCGTAAGTTAAATTAAATTAAGAAAATGTGTTTTTCTCTCGAAGAGTTTGGATTCAATTAACAACCTATTAATAGACTATCTACATTACTATTTACCTTTTCCTTTGCTTCGTTTACTAACGTGTTATTACTTTTAGTTTTTTCGAGAAGATTTATATACTCTCCCTCAGTATTCTGTACTCTGTCAAACATTAATTCCGTCTCTTCACTTAAAGCAGTAGTATTTTTATATAATAATCTAGCATCACTTTTAATGTTCTCTACTTTATCAGATGCATTCTTTGCCAGTGCTTCTGCCTGAACGGCCTTTTCTAGAGCAAAATTTGCGTTTCTCTTTGCATCGTCTAAGCCATTTTGAGCATTTTCTGTTTGACCAGAAATGTCACTTATTATAACTTCGATTTCGTTGATGGTCTGCAAAGCAGCCTCTGCCTCATCTTTACTTTTCTGTGTGTCAATATCGAAATCTAAAACAATTTTGTGTAACAGTAACTCTATTTTAATACTTGTTTTGTTATTTACGTACCTTTTAGCAGTTTATAATTTGTTTCTGCTCCTTTCAGTATTTCATTCCAGAGGTTAATAGCTCCATTTGCTTGACTCTCGTATAAGACTAAATCATTTCGTAAGTCGTTAATCTCTTCTTGTTGGGCGTTAGATTTCTGCAAGAGTTCTTTTCCGACATAATTCTGTTCGTCTATATTTTTCCTCAGTTCATCACTATTACGAAAGAGATCAGTGGTTTTATTTTTAAGTCTATAGGCCTCTTCTTTGAGAGCCTTTGAAGTTTCTTTCAATTTGAGCACATTTATTTGAGGTATAGCGAGGTTTTTAACTTCGTTTAGCAGAGTCAACGCATTGTTTTTCACCGTTGAAGCGTTTTCACTTGCTTCCAATGCCCGCTCCTTCGTTTGGTTTAATTTCATCTCTGTGTTTTTCACGTCTCGTTTAAAATTCCTGATTAACTCTTCCATTTCAGACTGTTTAGAGTTTGCAGTTTTGGCTTGGTCATAAGCGTCGATGGATTTGGCTTTAGCCTCTTTGGCTTTAATAATTATTGTATCTGCCTTAGTATCTAATGTGTCGGCTATATCTCGTGCTTCGTGGGCTAGCTCCGTCATCTTGTCAGAATGTTGGCCTGCTATTGCAGCTCGTTCCAAAGAATCCTCGAGAGCTTTTCTTCCCTGCTGTTCGAAAGTGTTATTCGCATCATTTAGTTTCTCAATGGCTTCTTCTAAAACCAGCTCGGCATGAAACATGTCTTGCTCTGCCCTGAAGTTCTTATCGTTTATTAAAAATATGTTTTCATCTACTTCGGATAGGCTGCGAGATAAAGCTCTTTCTCTTTCGCGTATGCTCAGTACCTTGTGCGTTACGCTATTTTCGCCTAGGATGTTTTCTACTCTTGCATACATACTTTGGATTTCTTCAGTAAGAGTTTTTAATTCTCGAGGAAAGTCTTCATCTGTAATAACTGTGGGTTGTTGTTCAATCTCATCTAATATTTCATTCAGTTTGTCTAGCTTTTCATTATGCGATTTAGCGGCCCTTTGAACAAGATTATAACAATCTGGACAATTCACACAACCTCTTTGTCTATCGTATTTGTTTTCTTTGCATCTGTCACATTTTTGACCCTCAACATTGACTAAGCACGGACAACTTCCTGAGGCATCGCACTGCAGATCTTTTGAGCCAATGATGTCGCAATGGCATTCTTTGCAACCTTCATATGAAAATCCATATTTTTTCGCACCACAGTGATCACATCTCAACCTAAAAAATCAACGTAATTTATTAGCTTTCGAAGCTATATTCAACTGAGTGCATAGCCTATCACCCTATACTCACCCTGTAACTCCAGGTCTGCAGTAACACTGTCCGGTGTATATATCACAAGTTTGATTTAAAGCACCAATAGGGTCACAGTTACAGGTTTGGCAACCTTCTCCGCTGTGCAGATTATAATATCCATTTTCGCATTTGTCGCAGTTTTTACCTGTAACATGACTCTTGCAATGGCAGGAACCTGTTATTTGATCGCAAGTAGGAGCACCTAAAATGTCTTCTTGGGTTCCCGGTGGATAGCACTGGCATGGTTTACAGTCGCCCTTTGGTAAGACTAGCGCATTTCCATAATAACCTTAAACATAAAAAATGATGATTAAACTGCTTTTTTGTATGGTTGTCTCATAAAAGAAATATTTTTTAAACGGAAATGATTAAGTAAGTTGTTATTCTATGTTTTTCAATCAAACAAAGTGTCCGAGAATTACACCAGTAACTTTAACTGCAGGTCATTGGTGATAAAAAAATACGGTTTACGGAAAAAAGTCCAGGTAAAAAGGTTTACTTTTTGTGTTATATATGTACAAAATTAACCTAACAAAGATTAATAATAGCTCCAAGACGACTTTGAGAATTTTGATTCATATGTTATTTAGACTGTTTAGATGCATGGTTTCGCATTTAACATTTCAGCTAAATTAATGTATTTGGTAATTTTTCATGGTCAGGTTGCCCTTCTAATGTCACAACATAAAATGCGTACATTTTATGTTGTGTTTACCAACCACTGTAGTAAGGTATTAGAATATTCCTCTAGTTTGTCGTGATTCTTCAAGCATATTTTTTAACGTCTTTTATATACTGTATCTTCAGGTATTCATAAAGTGCTTAACTAAAGACATACCATGCGCCTTTTTGGTCATGTTGGCATTCTAATGCGTAACTTTGGTATTATATGGGTTGATTTTTTTTAATGAAAGGATGTATATGGAAAGATTACCAATTTGGTAAAAAATATTGCGTTTTGTGAAGTTCCTAAAGCAAGTCAGTAACAAAAACAGTTTTATTAACTGGTTAGTACAACTTGAGTTATGAATAGAACTTTCAACTTAATAAGCGACAAAAAAAAACTTTTGCTTACATCGGCTAGCATATCTGCTGTTAATACATTGTAATTTAAGTCATTGTCATTGTCATTCACCGTTATTGTTAATAATACTATTATTAATATATTTTATTATTTTTTTCATTCATTCAAATTATTTTATGCATATATATGTACTTTGCAACTGAGAACATTTTGAATAGACCTAAAGTAAAATGGGTTTTTTGTTCTTTATGTAAGGAAATGTAATTTTTGTTATGCGTACATAATATGAAAGCTTTGGTATTTTGTCCTTTTTATTCATGGTTGTTGTTGTTTTATATAGTTCATATGAAAGTGAGAAAATCCGAATAAGAAATTTTTTTGTTCCCCTCTCCCCTATTTTTTTAAAAAATTTTTTTTTATTTTTTTGAAATCGGTAATAATACTTTTGTTGCATATTTTCAGATATGCTTTTTATTATATCCAAAGTAAAGAGGGAAGATTATATTATTATAATATACAATAGAGGTCTAGCGGTAATTGACAATAAGATTATATCCGGAAATGTATTATTATTAGCAATATTGTTCGACAAAGGGTTAACCAACACTTTGTGCTGACCAACATCAGCATCTGTTATTTTGAACGGCCAGTTCTTGATATTTTCGCAAAGACTAGCGTCAGGCGTATTATCTAAGTATTAATATAAGTGTGATTTTTTGTTGGCACAGAACTTTATAATTAGTTTGCAAATGTATTTTTTGGGTTCGTGTCATATTCGTCTTATTTTCTTAAATAATTTTATCAATAACATTTAAACACATTTTGTGAAACTGATCCCTCCATTTTTAGTAATTTGATAAAAAGATTTCATACAATATCACCATTTTTTAAATTGACTAATGTGAATAAAGGTAGTAATGTTAGTAGATGGATGCGATTAGGAAACCGTTTATTTATAATTCATCTGCCATTTCAGTCAATATGCAGAACATATGAAAATTATTCTGCAGAATAATTTGAAACAACAGAACATGCCCTGGCGGGTTAAAAATGATATTTGTATATTCCCATTTTTTAAGACCTTACCTGATAAGCAAACGTCACACTGGGGTCCTCCTGTGTTGTACGTGCACTTAAGACATTCACCGGTTGTTGTGTTGCAATTTCCTATAGCGTTCGGATCAATGTTATTGTTGCATTCGCATGGCCTGCAAGGAATGGCAGCTTCAAACCGTCCAGTTGGGTCACCATAGTATCCATCCGAACAGGAGTCGCAGCGGTGGCCCGTATATCCCAAGGGGCATTCAGTGCATAGCACTGTATTTTCATCAACCTGGACACACGCACCGCCGCCCGGACAGTTGCATGGTAAACAGTCCTCTGGAGTCCCTTGAAATATAATTTTAATCTATTCAGCACGGTTAATCATGAATTTCATTCTAATTTTCAGTATACTTCATGGTTTCAAGACAAATGCGATTTTTCAGAAGAGGACCAGAATATTTAATTCCTATAGTCGGCTAGTGGATCTCTCTTTCAAATGTGATGAACAATTAGGTGTATAATTTAATGTAAATTTTCTATATTTTAAAGAGATGGTAAATTTTCTTTTAAGAAAAAATTGATACGTCCCTAGTGTGTGTATAACTGTGAGGGGGTGCAAGATGGTATATATTTGCGTTAAATTATTATATTTTTAGTTGATCTACACGCTCTTGCTCTGTGTCGGCTTATTCCTGAATCATTCTGTATTTATTAAAATTATCCTAATGGAAGTCAGAATTTGTATTGTCTTGTGCGTAAGGTCTTCAATGATTTGATTAGTCCATTTATTGAAAACTTGCTTCTTGTATGTATTACGTAATAGTATTTATTATAAAAGAGTAACACTTATATTTTTCAAATAAAAGTTGAGCAATACACACCGTGGCAAAAAGTCATATAACTCGGTGTGTGATGTAGGAACACATGCCCTTGGAACAGGAGTTCCAAGGACATACCTGTCCCAATTACCTGTTCTCAAAATACATTTTTGGCAACTGAGACTCGTATATTTACTAAGTAATATCTAAGTAGTGTGTTTATATGAACTAGGGAACCCAAATTTGGTCTGTACAACTGTAAGGACATTACTAGCTAATTGTTTTTAGTACAGTATCATGGAATTGTGACATCATCGCAGATATGTGATATGTGCAAGAATTCAGATGCTATATGTCCCAGTTCTATAATAGTGAATTAAAAGTTTACTTAAGTAAGTACAATCTCTTAGTGTATTGTTAATTAAGGTTCTTCAATTTTTAGACACAATTTTTGATTTAGAGTTTTTATGGGTAAGTTCTTTTGAGTGTTATTTTTCGTCATACTGACGTTACCAAACATAAATACGGCCTTGGCATGTAATAAAGAGTTTGTCCCCTAGTACATATATACTTAAAAGAGTCTATAGATGTTTTTTAAGTCCTGGTATGATTGTATTTTAGCCGGTTTTTTTCATTTATTTACTTGGAATTCACGCATAACATAAACAAATTAAATTAGTGCGTCAGTTGTGCTAAACATAATGCGCATGTACATACATATGTGATGCAACCTGTGAAAAGGTACCAGATGTCGGAAAAGTGAATTTTGCGCTACAGCCCAAAACGTAGTTTCAAGTCGAAAAATACGAATTCCGGATTTCAACGTATATAGGTGCTAGACATATCTGGCAACCATATACAGTAGAAATAAGTCGTTGGATTGGAGCAATAGAAGACGAGCTATCGATTTTTTCGTGTACAGTTCTGTTCCAAAACTTTAAATGTGTTTTTCTCAAAATTACGATTTTACATATTGAAACTTTACCTGCTTTCAGTTCGAGCTATAGTAACGCTAGAGGCTTCATTTTTAATGAAGCGAAATTTATGCTCTATCGAAATCTGACCCCCACCCGAAAATAGTTTTTCCGATTTCTGGTACCTTTTCAAAGGTTGCATCACATATATGTACTCAATGTATCAATTCAATTATCAATTCATGTATCAATTAGCATGGCGTACAATTGGAGAAATATTTATAAATGCGTACTTTGCGTTTACCTATTGCATACACAATTACTTATTTATACATATAACAAATTATTAACAGTAAATATTGGACAAATAAATGTAATTTTTATTTTTGTGTTCTCTACCTACATACATATGTGTACAAACTTTTACGAAATAAGGTAAATATATTTACATTAAACTTTAATTTATTAAGGTTCAATACAATTCCTAAAAAAATCGATACTATCACAAAGATTCTCCGTGGGTAGGCATCATCAGACTGAATTATTTGATCAAATACCGTACACCTATGTCCATCAGTTTGGGTAATAAAAAAGTTAACACAGAAGTGTATTAACCGTAATGTAACCATAGATACAGTTTGTTTGTCATGTCTTTTCGCATACAGTGTGTATACAGATTCTCCACGTAGGGAAAAAGCACCCTATTTAGAACAGTTTTTATATACGATTAGTATTCGTCTCGAGAGATTCTTACTTGGTGCTGTTCTACAACTTCCGCTGTATGCAATACGTTGAATTGTGTGATACAATTTCATTATCAAATATGGCAAACGTGTGGAAGGCTACTAGTTATTTTCGTGTATTGCATAGTTATTGCAATCCGGCACCAATTTCAACCCGGTTGGATTCGGCCGGATCCAGCCGTATTGGTTCCATCAAAATCATTTTGCTTTTTCATTCCAAAATCAACTGTATAAAAGATGATCAAGTGAATGTATTACAAAGTATATATAAAAAAAAAACCTTTATTTCTTAAGACATCAACTTTATTTACACTGTTATCTTAATCAACATTTACGTATAAATCAGCAATAAAAATTTAGTAGATATAGTGTAACTAGTTAGATTGTAATTGTTATATTAGTTTAGTAATAATTAGAAATGACGGGCGGTTAAGTTCAGTTTCACTTACTAGATTTCACAAATAACCATATACATGATATCTTGTAATGTAACGCACATTACATTATTAAATCCATAAAAAAATTGTTCTGAACGAGAGAGATGGAAATAGCGGTTATGTTGAAGCTCAAAATGAAACTTTGTTGTTATCAAACATTTGACAAGTAGCTGTCAGAATTGTAAAATAACTAATGACTGTCACATAATGTAACAGCCTTGACAATTCAATAAGACTATAAGAGTAAAAATAGAAATATATATTTTTTTACTCGTCCAACTTTGATGACGATGATGACTTTTTTTTTGGATGGCTTGATATAAGTAACTTATATTAATTCTAACTTAAATCAAGCTTATCAACTGAGATCACAATAATTAGGTAATTTAGGGACGCCAGGCAGTTTCATTCTTATAATTATACAGTCACCAAAAATCTGTTTAATCAATGGCACAATTGTCACAATAATGAGTGCATAAACTTCTTTTTTTAACATACTTACTTTAAATTATTATTTTAAGGAAAACAATCATAAAAAAATCACTTGGTTTTGAATAAATTATCTTAGAAAACAAATAGTGTTAATTTTATGATCTTCCAGTCGACTTCTTACAGGGCTACAAATGTAACTAGCGGCTGAGAAAGCACTTTCTGCTTCTACTCGTACACTAGTTGGTTTTATTGTCAACAAATTCATGTTTCATGTATTTTTTAGACGTGACCGGATCCGGCAAATCGGGGCCGGATCCGACAGATTTCTTATGATGCCGGATCCGCCGGATTACCGGATCCGGTTTTCCGGATTGCAATCCCTAGTATTGCATTTATGATGCGTACGCCTCTGTGGCGCATCCTGTCTAGAAAAATAGAGCTATTACGTTTCTACGTCCACAATTTTCACGGCGTATCATAAGTAGTTTCCAAGTGTAAAATAATAATTAAAATATCTTTAATATTTTTAATAAGTTTAAAGCAACAGGGTATATTGAACTTTAAGGAGAAGAGACTGTGGGTAACTGTCTGTAAGATGAAACGACGAACAGATCTATAATAAAATAATAGTTGTTTTACTACGCATTTTAATACCATCACGTGCAATGTTTCACATTTGATAAGTCTCTTTAATCGCATATACATATGTTTAATCGCAATTATTCTAACCCAGTAATATAACCCGCCCTCTATAATAACGCTCATTAAAATCGGCACAACTGCTCATGTCTTGTAACATTCTGATGAAGTCCTACCTTCCAATGCATTTCCATAGTAACCCTTGGCACATAGTTCACAGTTTTCTCCTGTTGTACGATGTTGACAAAAACAGCGTCCCGTCTCATAATCACATATATCAGCGTGGCCGTTACAGTCACACGGAACGCAAGGCATGAAAGGTCCTCCCAGACCAGGAGAATGCCTATATCCGGGAGCACAAGACTCACAGAATTGACCAATGTAACCTATAAATACAGAATATTTAAAAATACACGCCTTGACAGGAATCGCCTTGAAGATTAAAATGCACGGTAAAATAGACTAGCGTATTTACGAAAGGTTTTTAAACCTTTTAAGCATGCAGTGTGTAAATTAGAGTGGAATAAACTCTATAACTCAAAAGATATTTTTTGGAAAAAAACATCAAACATGTCAATTTTATTTTGTTTTGTTCTGCGTTTCTTGATATACCAACAAACAAAGATGACGCTAACCGCAATTCGGATATAAGGTAATCGATATTTTTTTTATAACCGCCTTATATTTCTCATATTATTTTTTGTAAAGTACTATTTTACGAATGTGATAATGTTTACACTTTTTTAATACTGTGATATGAAATGAACCCAAGAAAAGTATTAAAATTTATTTAAATCCCTGTGATCTTAACCCCCGGGTTTGTCGTTTTTTAATTGGTGGAATACATCAGGATATAATAATAACGAATTTTATTATATAATAATGATAATTCATATCAAAATGTCAAAAATGTACGAAAATATGTAAACAATATATTCCCTGAGCTATTTTGGGATTTATCGAAGATGTTCAATTAAATTTCTCGGTCACTAGACATCACCTTTTTATACGTTTTTTTTTTGTCAGCATATATTCAAACAGATTATAAAATTCGAAAAGATTTATTTGACAAAATCAGGAAACTGACAAATTAGTGCAGTATCATATGCGCGCAATCGAGTGTTTATAATAGTATAATACATAACGAGCATGGAAAATAGCCTATATACATAATATTAATATATTTTCGAGTGTAATACACGACGTAAATCAGGCGAGTATGTAAGTGCTCTTTCTAACGAGTTATGTACAATATTTTTGTCACAACTCAGGACAAAAAAACACTTGTTTTAATTTTTTTTTGTGATTTTAAAACAAACTGACATTCAATCAGTCATGTCATAATTTATCTTTCGTAATCTAATCTGTAGGTATTGTCTGGCATAGCTTACTCGATTATACTTCACGGTGCTTATACAGTGTGTGTAAAGCCGACATCGGCCGGTTATAAAAAAGGACAAAGTCTACACTTCTCGTTCTAATGTGGTGAGAGGGCCGGTCTTATTCCCTCATTACCTTCGATGCGTATGCGGTTGCTTCTTATCTGTCGTCTCATTTCTGTTTATCCTTTTTCATAACTGGCCGATGTCGATTTTACAAAGACTGTATACGTCGACGCGCCGCGTGGATGTTTTTGCGACAACTGTCATTAGTGACTCTTAGTAATGTCTAAATGCCGTAGTTATTTATGGTAACAATATTGTTATTCTTGAAGGTATTAATAAAAATAATGTTTTTTCCAAAGGAGCGTTTGTTGCAAAGGAGCGTATTACCTTATGTAAATGTTAGTTATTAAAAACAAAATAAAAATTGCCATTCTGTTCCAAATTATTCCATATTTGATTTACACACTGTATAGTTTCAATTGTTGTTTACTTATTTTGTCACATGATATATTAATTTATTTTACAATTTAAATGGCACCTAAAATACATAATATATGTGATTTATAAATACCCATTTGTGATTATATAGAAATCAAAATTAGTTTATAAATCGACTTTCTTGTATACTACTTTTCTCTCACCTGGAGGGCAATCGCAGGATTCTACCCACAATGCTGGTTCTGCTGGGAATCCTCTTATCGCGCTTTCTAGTTTTACGTCATCTAAATATCCCATACCCTGTGGCGTATACGTTCCCTTGATTTTGATTGCTGTTAAATTGGTGAATACAGAAAAGTACTCCCGGAATGATAGCCGTGGTTGCCATCCGTAATCTGGGTGTTCGTGTAAGCGGAAACTATATTTTTGACTCTGGAATAAAGTTACGGAGTATTATATTTATAATGGGGAACCAAATCCTGTTCATCCAAAATCCAAAATCGAAATGAATTCATAGCACCACTGTGAACGTCATTTTGACAAAATCTTAGGATAGGAAATCCCCCTTCTAAACATTACCCGTTGAAGACCAAAAGATCCGAGTTTTAAAAAAAAGTTTTACAGAAGTAGCCGATTTGTAATGAAAATTATCCCAACAAAAATGTTAGTGCATCTGAAATATGTAAGATTTCAGGTAATAAATATGTAATTTGAAACGATTGAATAAATTGGAAGCTATAAAAGCTGTTTGCGCATATATATTTAATATAAGTCGCTCAGTTTCAATTTATTAAAAGTAATATTTGTAATCCATATTTTTTTAAATAAGCATTTCCCTGTTTACCTTTTAAATCAGTCGGTATCTACAGGGAGAGTATTAATCAAAATTTTATAAACATACAGGTACCTGTATTTGCGCTCTCTTAACCTGTATGGAGATTGAATTTATTTGTTCTACGAGTAGTAATATGGTGTACTCCCTTAACTTAACCTGTCAAGATGTTATGTGGATTATTTATATATTTTATTATAAAAATATTATTGCTATATAACGAGCCATCCAAAAAAAAAAAAACAAAAAACGTCATCAAATCTGGTAATTAATAAGAGAGATTGAAATAGCAGTTATGTCGAGACTCGAATCGAAACTTTGTTGTTTTCTTGATAATTAAATAAGGTTATAAATTTAAGAATAGGAATTGAAATACGTCTTTTTTTTGCTCAGTCATCTTTGATGACTTTTTTTGGATAGCTCATTAATATACATAATTAAAATATTCTTAAAAATTGCACTTTTACAACTAGAGGATCTGAAAAGTATTTTTCGCTTATCCTATATAAAGAGCAATGTAAGAACCCCATTTGTGAATTAATATACCATATTTTAGTGCTACTTGTCACTAATGTATCAGTGCAGGCGCGTCAAGTATTTTTTGCTCTTTTTTTTAGAATTAATTGTCTTGAAACCGCTGTACTGTAGTAAACATGTTTGGATCTGATTTATTATATTATTTGATCTATTAACTTAAGATATTGGCGGACTATTCAAAGTTCTCTGCTTGGGTCTGTTGTTTTACTAATTGTAAATCATCTGGCATCTTTCCGTGTTGTATTTTATAGACTGATTTTTGCGTCATATACATATATGTTGATACGCTCAACAAAGTCATCTTCATAACATAGTATAAAACAAAGTCGCTTCCCGCTGTCTGTCCCTACCTATGTATGCTTAGATCTTTAAAACTACGCAACGGATTTTGATGCGGTTTTTTTTAATAGATAGAGTGATTCAAGAGGAAGGTTTATATGTATAATACATGTATAATATAGAAGAGAAACACTGATAATATTAGAGGTTTCTAATGTGATGTCGTAAACCGTGCGAAGCCGGGGCGGGTCGCTAGTACACAATAAGGTGGCATTTTTTTAATCAAACACCGCTATACATAAAATGAATGTTATTGAAGGTCAGATGTGATGGTCAATGACCAATTCCACAAATAACTAAAACAGTTAAAACGCCAGCAAAAAAATTAAAAAACAATAATGTCACCTCCC
>JAPWTK010000984.1:0-107500 GCA_029963805.1 Aromia moschata
TTTGTCGGATGTTTTCTACTAACTCGGGAGAATGTTTTCTTGGTCGGCCGCTTGTATTATAATAGAACACGATATGAAGTAAGATTTTATGTTAATTAGATTAATAAACTAATTGTAAGTAAGATTTCATGCTACTATTTTAATGTACTATTCAAAGACGGAAGATAGGTACTACCTTCATATCATTAATTTTGTAGCAAAAGTAAATTAGAAATAACATATTAATGAAAAATTATACTTGTGATTACAGAATACATGTAAAAAAACTACAGTGAAGTTAATGCGATGTAAAAGTCAACCTTCGCACTGTTGTATAACTCACTGATTTAATTTATCATCAAGATGAGTTTAAACAATATTTTTGCACAAAAATATAAGGAAGGTTTTACAAAAAGAATTTTTTTTTATCCTCTTATGGTTAGTCACTAAAATTGTAATGACTTTGAACTCATTATAAAAAGGTTTTTGCAGAAATACAGGGTGTTCCATCTAAAACGGATTCTTCCATAACTCTGTTAGTGTAAATTTAAGAAAAATAAGCAAAAGTTGCCCAAAACTTCAAAATAAAAAAAATACTTATTTTTGATAAAAATATGACTCGAAATATGTTTTTGTTTGTTTGTAACATCCACGGCGTTACAAAATCTATAGAAAATGATGCGAATTTCTTAAGCATATTTTATTGATATTTGAAAAAAAATGTGTTTCCAATGATATTCAACTTTTTCATTGCACATAAAGAGTTCTTTGAATTACCTAATAATATCTGATCGGATTTTTGTCTATAGAAAAAACTTACCTGTTTAAACCAATAAAAATCACTTAACCTCACAGAATCGTTTTCGATAAATAAATAAATTAAATTACGTTTGTTTAAAGTTTGTTTATGTTTATGTGAATAACCTTTAGGGCGAAATTATAAATACAAAAACGTTTCAGATAAGAAAATACTAGGAATAAAATGTTGAACAGAAAGAAGATCTTTTAGATGCTCAAGCCTTTTATTTGATTCAACGAATTATTCTTCTCAGTGTAGAATTTGTAAGCAGAAAACGCGCGAAGGGGTGGGGGAGAAATAAAGCAAGTTCCCTTAGCATATCATTATTTATTCACAATTTTTCATTAAAAAATGGCTTTAAAGCGATATTATTGTTAACACTAAATGCAAACTCCCTAACTGATACATAAACCTCGTTTGAACGGAACTGACGGAAAAGATGTATGTATATAAGTCGTCGATTTTCGCACACTTTCCGACCGGTAAATCGACGGCAACGCCGCGAATCACCATATTGTTAAACACTAGAGCGAAATTATGTACTAGGTATGTAACAATGTAAAGAATACATTAAATTTTACGAAATGTCCTGATGCGTCGCCTTCGAGCCACCGGTCGACTGACGAGAGTGTGTTTCGACCGTTTTAAATTCATCATCAGACATTATGGACTTTATTACTTACCGCCGGCGCCCAGCGGCAAACCTGGTCGTTCATCTGACAGCATTTGTTACCGTCTGGCGCTGGGCGCGGGCGAAAAATTTCGGACATTACGAAATAATCGAATTGGAAAAATATCTGCGGATAGAAACGGTATCTGCGTTACCGGTATCGCTCTCTCGCTCTCTCGCAGGCTTTCATTAAGTATACTCTTTTGCACCTAAGCTACCTAGACTACTCACTTAAGTCGATATATGACCCGCATGTTGTTGGCAGAGATGTCAATTAATCAAAAGGTCGTCTACGGAAAATACCCCCTGTATAATACGTAACACGCGTATAATACATAACACCCCCTGTATAATACGTATCAACACTTTTGTACTTGTATCATCCGTAATATTATTGCACCTGTAACACTCGCGGCATATTTATATTTTTCTCATTTTAGTAAGACGTATCAAAAATGCTAAAAATTTCGTATTTACTAAAGTGTTATGAAAATGTTTTCTTCCTTCGCGAAATTAACGCGCGTAACATATGAACGCGATTCTAATCATAGCATAAAAAAACATTATTGCATCTGTAACACTAATGACATATCTAAAGTCTCATTTTCATTAAAAATGGGACATGGCAAAATGTTATAAATTATCTACTTACTAAACTGTTAAGCAGATTTTTGTTACTGTTTCATGTAATAGTAACATGTGTAACACATGTAACATTTTTTGTGACAGTAGTACGTTTAACATTCCTTCACCTACATGTAACACACATGAAATGTTTAAGTTTCCCCCAATTTCAATATAAATAGGACGTGGCAAGTATTACAAATTTTGTACTTACAAAAGTGTTACGTAGTTTTTTCTTTATTTCTTGAAATGTAATATGTGTAACGTCTGTAATACGTTTGTAATCGTAGCACACGGAACATTATTGGACCTGTAACACTCACGACATTGAAATTTCTCTCATCTTAAGAAAATATTAAGAATTTTCGGCGTACTAAAGTGTTACACATATTTTTTTTGTTTTTTATTTTTATTTTTTTGGTCGTAATACATTTAACACTCATGGAATGTTACATTTCCTCCAATTTTAATAATAGCAGGACAAATGTTGTACTTATTAAAGTGTTATGTAGATTTGCCCCCCTGATTCTTGAAGATAATAGCGCAATACTAATACTGTATATAAAAAATGAAACTTTTACAATTACGAAATTTTACGTCTGTACCAAATCTAAAAATGCTCCTTTATGATTTTTTTAATTCCTAATATTGCATTTCTAACCTCATGACATATTTAAATATCCCTCAATTTCAGTAAAAATGGAATATGGCAAGATCGAATCGAAACGAATTTTTGACGTACTAAAGTGTCACACAGTTTGTTTCTATGACTTGAAATAGTAACATGTGTAATATATGTAACACTTCTGTGATCGTTGTTAATTTACCTTATTGCACCTGTAACATTGACACGTTAAAGTTTTCCCCAATTTCTATAAAAATAGGATGTGGCAAGTATTACCAATTTTATATTTATTAAAGTATTACTTACATGTTTCCATTTTGCTCGTTATCCCCTTCTTGAAATGTATACTGCAATACTACATTTTATTTAATATGGCATACTTTATTCTCATTGACAATACAAATTTTGTATAGCAGGTGTTTTACAAGTAAAAAATTTTACAACTGTGACAAATCCAAAAATGTCCGACCTACATATCATTGTAAATACAAAAACCTTATGCATTTACGATTTTTTTTCTATTTTCTTTGTCTAAATGTTTAGTTTTTTTTTATTTATAAACGGAGTTGTAAATATTCTTTGAAGTTTGAAGTCAAGAAGTCATAATGAAAATAGTTAAGAAATCTGTAAAAGTAGTTTGTTTCAATAGTGGATAGAAACAAAATTATCAATGTTGGGTATTTTCCGTAAACCCGACAAAAATTAGGCGAAAACATGACTTCAAAATGAAGTGGGACTCATTTTTTTTTAGGTTTGTCAAAGACAATACATTTTGTTATGTGATAACCACAAGTTACAATCATACATTGATGATCAACTCGGTAAAATTCTCAAAGGTAAGGGGTTTTACTTCTTACATTTTTTGAATATTATATCTATATAACTTTTCGGGTCAAAGGTCAGAGGTAAAGTCCTTCCTTTCAGCGTATTTTTTAACCGAGCACTTCATCGAAATCAACCGAACAGTATTATAGTCTAAATTATGTTATATAAAAAAGTTGGTATTAATGCTTATATAATATTTTGTGCGAGACATAACCTCATTCTCCTCGACAGGCGGATTTATTTAAATTTAAATTTTATGAAGAATTTTTGGCGACAATCCCAAGTAGTATTTAGGCCGTGTGTTTATTACTTTTACCAAAATAAAAAAAAACTGTCTCTAAATATAAAAAAAAAAAATAAAATTCTCTAGACATGTTTTTATTACTTTTAAGGTGGAAAATCACCAGCGCCATCTATGGGAAAGTTATATCGTACTCTTATCTCGCACAGATTCGGTTATATCTCGCAACACCCTTAAGTTACTTACCAAAATACGACAAAACAACAGCACTGTAAACGGTAATACTTTCTCTCTGCGTAACTGGTTTATAAGTAGTATAAGGCATCGTTTTTAATAAACTATTTAGGACGCCGCAGCGCCCCCGAACGTTAAAAAGTCTAAATAGTTATAGTTACACGATAGGAAAAACGAAAAACGAAAGAAAAGAGACCACAGAGCACAAACAGAACGGTGAACAAGTATCTGTTTTTTTCTAAAATGAAACACGCCAGTGCTTATATCACAGAAATAATTCTTACAATTCGGGTGGGCTTATTTAAAGAAAATAATCGGGTAGTTCAAATGTACCGTAGGTCCGCCCGTTTGATTATCCTATACGGGCGTGGGAAAACAGTCTAGATTCAATTATTTTCTTTCAATAAAGTCGTCTGTTAACATCCAACGAAAAACAAAAACGAAATAATAGTTTTGATGACGTAACAAGTTTTGTATTTTTTTTATATTCGTAAACTTTATAGTGATTTAAAGCACTTTAGGGAAGAATTATATAATTATTTATCAGAGTAATAAACGTTTTTTTTGGTATAAATAACACTTATTTAAAATTCAAAACCTACCAATCATTATTTACGTTAATATATACAGGGTGTTACGGTAGTCCGCGTAAAGTTCGCCGAAGGGCGGATTTCCGACCAAGGCCGATCGGGCACAAGTCAAGCGTTAATTCCAGAAATTACTCAAATGCCCCTCGCTACTCACAAAAGTATACGCTACGTGTAATCATTATTTGGCCCCAAAAAAAATTCATTAAAATTAAAACGTACTTAAAATTAAAACCGAACGAAGAGTCATCACTACTCACGAAGACATCCATGAAATTATTCCCCCTCCAATTTTTGAAAGCACCCCCTTATGTAAAAGTGGTGAAAACTTGTAAAAGTGGTGTCTTTCGTCCCCTCAAACCTACCCCATCTTATCGATCGCGAACAACCCCATACACCTATTCCTATGAATCCAAGAGAACTTAGAATTACCCCAACCAGCAGCCTAGTTATTTTGACGTCACCCCCTCAATCCAGAGTTCCCAACAGTTTACATGCACATGAAGGGCTGATTCACATGTCTCAGTTTGGTAGGGAAGGGGTAAGAGAGGAGGAAGTAAGGGTAGGTTTGGATGATGTCAGGGGGGAGCCTAGCCTGTGATGAACCCAGGGGGGATCTTGGTCAAAAATGGGCGGAGTTGACTCCATGGAGGTCTCACAAAGCTGTCGCCGGAAATTCGCCCCCTTACACAACAAATGAGAGAGATAATTTATATTTCATTCATATAAAGAGTTATTGGCAGTAGTTTTACAAAAAAATTGTTAATTTAAACTGAGTCCCTTGGCTCTCGAGTCCACCTTTGTTTGTCTATGTACACTGACACAAATAAATTATGTTATTCAATTCCTCAAAGGCCAAATAGACTTCGGCGCGGCACATTTAAGGGTATACGAAAAACCGAAACTGGTCGAGGAAGAAAAATCGATAGCCATAATATACTTGGCTAGTTCGCATTTTGAAAATTATTTTTGATTAGTTATATTATTAATTATATTCTCTTCATTCGCATCTTTTCTAAGTGATACTGTTTGAAACAAAATTTCCTAAGACACCAACTTAATAAATAAAGTCATATTTTTGACCTGAATTAGGATGGCATCACATTTTTCTACCTCAAAGATCGACTTACATGTACTGGCCAAATTTATGAATAACAATTCATTATAGATTCACTTTTATTTTAAAGAGTCTTCGGCTCTATTTTAATTATTTAGCACAATACTCTTAAAGAGTGTTCAGCATATGCTAGCACCAGTCATCGTCATCGGAATCAGAGTGTCTAGAACGAGTCGGTTTGGGCTTGTATCTGAAAACAGTTTTTTTTATGAATGCTTCATCGTAAACAAACCGGAAAATATCTACGTACCCGTTAGGTACTGGACTGGGCAGCATTCTGCCCCCCTTCCCAACGCCACTGCTTGCTCGAAGCTGAGAGGCGCCTGGTTCGAATCTCGGACGCCCGGGTTGGCGCCTATGTTGGTGGTGACAGGGGCAGGGAGGCACGATTTCTCTAAGGGGCTCTCGGTCGCGGGGAAGCTGTGGGGGTACGTGTGGGGTGTCGCGTGCACCGCTTGTGATTGCAGTTGTTGCTGTAATGACGAAAACATACATTTCCTTCGAAATCGCACACTGTCATTTTTCAGTGGAAAATTGGTGATTGGTGATAAAAAATTACGTAATTTTATGTCACGTTTCATGACCTATTTTTCACACAACGGAAAATTATTTACAAACGATTTATAATCGACTACGGGTACGGTAACGCACACTTACATGAGTGGGAGAAGCGTTGAGCTTGGGAAAGTTGATGGTGCCAGGCCTCAATTGGAGCGTGGAGGGTTTGCAGGGGGTAGGGGGCAGCCTTCTGCCCTGCCGTCTTGTCCCCAACATGGGGTGGCTGTGCTGCATGCTACCCTGGTGGGCTGCCGACTGTTGCATCGGTATACCTACCACAGCACCTGCTGTAATTTTGATCTACTTGGTTTAATTATTATGTTTTACACATCGACACGTCAAATAAACATCGACAGGAGGTGCCAATACAGCTTCGTGGTACATGCAACACATACAGCTTATCGAGCCATTCAGATTATCCTCAACAAAAATTTGTGAGAAAAAGTTACATCTTTTAAACAAACACTTTTTACACTATAATCAACAATATTGCCATTACATATTAAAATGATGCCTATTATTTCATTTTTACTTTCAAAAACATCCTAGTCAAAAATAGTGCGACAGATTAAAAATGTTTCCATCAATGCCATTCGGAATTGACAAACATCAAACATCTTAAACTATAGTTTGCGTAACCTCTTGTGATGAACATCTACAGCGCGGTGCCTTTCGTCAACAGGACTGAGGTCTGGCGAGTGTAGGGGCTTACCTATGAGTGGCGGGCCCTGTTGGTGAGGCACTGCGGGGTGAGTGGGGCTGGGCGACCTCGACCTTTGACACAGGCTGGTGGTACCGTAGTCAGGCCGCCTAGATGACCTCATCGGTCCGTATCTAGAGTTGTGTCGGCCTCCCGTCGGCGAGGGTGACCTCGCGGGACTTGTCGACGCGGACCAAGATCCTAGAGCAGAGAATTCTTAAAAACAACCTTAAGAAGTTGTTCGTGGCCGGTGCGGAATGAACGTATTTAAAACATAAGGTGTTTTAAGCTAGATATCTAGGTGGTTAATGTTTGGAATTATATTGACGGGCTTTCCATAGAATCCAACAATCAAAGATATATCAGGTAAATTTTGTAGGAAAATATTTTCCTAGTTAGTTAGTTAAAATAGAGACATCCAAAGAAAACGTCATCAACTCTGGCTATGAACGAGAGATATGGAAATAGCGGTCATGTCTAAGCTTTTCGGTTATGTCAAACTTTTGACAAGTGACTGTCACAATTTGTAAAATAAACAGTGGCTGTCATATGATGTGGCAGTCTTGACAAGTAAATAATGTTATAAATTCGATTAAGAATAGAAATTCGTCTTTTTTTTCTCGGCCAACTTTGATGACGTTTTTTTTTGGATGTCTCTATAGTTAGTTAACCTTTATTTGTTCTTATAAAATACCATACATAGGTGTCGGACTTGTCAATATAGTAAAAAATATATAAATAAAATTATCACTAATACCTAACATTAGAATCCTAAGTGTCTAAGATCTTATAAAATATAAATGTAAAATGTAAAATATATAAATACAAATGAATAAACAATAGTACACATAAAAAAAAATCAATAAAGAACGAATACACTTAAACCCTAAAGACACTACAAACAGACCTACCTACATACATACAAATATTTATATTTCATCATTCAAGTATTCGTTTATTGTGTAATAACTTTTATCTAGTAAAAAGGAAAAGGATCGCGGTAGTGGAAAAATTTCCATTGAGAACGACAAATTTATGGATCGGCCCATTTGTTCGGGGAACCAAGTGGAGTTCAAATATATAGGTATCAAACCCCTCCTCCCGTGCACTCGGCCTGAGGAGGCGTCCAAAAGGTCGATAATATTTTGCCTTATAATTCAAAATAACCTCATAATTCAATAGGACCTTCAGTATACCAAAATGATTCGACTCAGGCATTTGGGAAGCGCTTCCACTTTTTCCACCTGACCCCCATTTTCAAAATTATTGATATGCATATCAAAATACAGGGTGTCGCGAAAATGAAAAAATGACCTCAACAAAAAGTTGTTTGATTGAAAAAACCGAGTTTAATGGTTATCTTGACCTTGACCTTGGCCGTGACCTTGATGGTTTTTCAAGGTCAACTTGAAAAAATCAAATCAAACCCCATATCTTTGACCCCAGAGATTCTTACGGAACGCGAAATTCTACGTTCAGCTGTGGATCCATGTCTTAGATGAACATGACATCTAGAGGTCATTTTGAGGTCAAATCCGTTTTTAGTTAGTTTTTTCAGCACAGCCTGGAAATCGTATTTTTAACGAAAAATGACCTCTAGAAGTCATGTTCATATAAAACATGGATACACAGCTGAACGTAGAATTTCGCGCTCCGTAAGAATCTGGGGTCAAAAATATGGGGTTCTATTTGACTTTTTTCAAGTTGACCTTGACAAAACCATCAAGGTCACGGCCAAGGTCAAGATTAAGATGACCATTAAACTCGTTTTTATCAATCAAACAACTTTTGTTGAGGTGATTTTTCCGTTTTTTCGACACCCTGTATTTTGATATGCATATCGATAATTTTGAAAATGGGGGTCAGGTGGAAAAAGTGGGGGGGGGGGGTGGATCCCTAAAAATGCCTGAGTCGAATAGTTTTGATATACTGAAGGTCCTATTGAATTTTGATAAGCTTATTTCGAATTATAAGGCAAACTATTATCGACTTTTTGGACGCCTCCTCAGGCTGAGTGCACGGAAGAAGGGGTTTGATACCTATATATTTGAACTCCACTTGGTCCCCCGAACAAATGGGCCGATCCATAAATTTGTCGCTCTCAGGGAAAAATTTTCCATTACCGCGATCTTTTCCTTTACTTATTGCCTTCGTCATTTGCCTAAAAGCTAGATTTTTTTATACTTTGCGGTAATTTATTATACAGGGTGAGTCACTTTTTTGTAGCAGGGCTTTAACATTCGATACAATACGATATTTTCATTTTCACGGTCTATCTAGCTTCATAAAGGAGATACAGGGTGTTAAAGTTTCAGTTTTTTTTAGGTTTTTTTACAATATTTGCTGAACGGAATGGTATTTAATATTTTACACACGCTTCAACCTCAATAGGAGCAACAATTTCTATTGATTTTGTCGAAAACACTATACTGGAAGTTGCTTTTCTCGGGTGCCCAGGTTATTTAGATTAACAGAACTTTTTTATCGTACGCCACTGACCTTATTTGACATGAACATTTATGAAAGAATGGTGTTTTAGAAACAATTTTGATGTCTTGCAATTTGCGCTAACTGTGACGGTTTTCGAGATATTGGCCATTTTTAGTTTGATTTTGAAAAAAAAAATTATTTTAGTAGTCATTTTATTTTTTAACGAAGTGACCTGGACATCCGAAAAAGTAACGTCCAACATAGTATTTTTGATAAGAACATTAAAAATGTTGATCTCATCCATGTTAAGACGTGTCGTGCGTCGAAAAAAAATGAAACCTTAACAACCCCTATAGATAGCAAGCTAGATAGACTATATGTTTATAGGAATTTTTTTTCTCAAAATATCCTGAGAACCACTTTTTTGTAGCAGGACTTTAAAAATCGATAGAACATGATATTTTGAGAGAAAAAGTTCTTATAAACATATGGTCTATCTAGCTTCCTATGGGAGATACAGGGTGTTAAAGACTGGACGTTTTCCACGAAACACCGAACTATCATACTTTTCTCTCGACGCGTTTCGTCAATTAAGTTGGCATCTTCAGGAGAAGATGAAGAATGCCAACTTAGTTGGCGAAACGCGCGTCGAGAAAAGTATAGTAGTTCGGTGTTTCGTGGAAAACGTCCAGTTTTTTGTTTCTACGCCGAAGGTTCCAGTACCCACTCCAGAGTTAATGTTTTTATCGAAAATATTATACTGGTTGTTACTTTTTTTGGATGCCACGGTCACTTCGTTAAAAAATAAAATGTTTTCGTTGGCATGTAAGGAGATGCACCATCAGACAAAAATGACCAATATCTCGAAAACCGTCACAGTTAGCGCAAAATTGCAAGAGATCAAAATTTCAGCTAAAACATCATTATTTTGTAAATGTTATTTTATAAATCAAATCAGTGGCGGTTGGTGATATTTCAGTTAGCCATTTCTTGAAAACGACGCATGGGACCCACTTCACTTTTTAGGTGATGACTATATCTATAGGCCTCTTACAGAAAGGATTTATAGTGAAAAAACCGTCAACAAAGTTTGCGAAAATTTTTTCAAAAAACCTGGAGCACTCCCTGGGATCTCAATAACGCTCTGTGGAATATTTGCAGTATATTTTTTTTTTAATATTAAAAAAAAATAGGAAGGAGGTTTTCTTTTGGTTTACATAAAAATTTTTTTTTATTTAAAAAGCTATAGCCATATTTTGGGAAACAAAATTTTCTTAAAATATAATCTAGAAAAAAATATTTTGCAAAAGTCTCCTTATATTTGTTTCTATATATATGAAACGTTTTCGATTTGTTTTTTGCAAAATTTGTTGACGGTTTTTTCACTATAAATCCTTTCGGGGCCATAGTTTCAAAAAAGTTATGGCCAACTGGATTACTCACCAACCGCCACTGAATCAAACAAGGTCAGAGGTGGGTACGTACAAAAGTTCTGTTAATCTAAATAACATTGGCACCCGAGAAAAGCAACTTCCAGTATCGAGTGGTTTTGACAAAATCAATATAAATTGTTGTTCCTATTGAGGTTAAAGCGTGTGTAAAATATTAATCGAAAGTACCATTCCGTTCAGAAAATATTGTAAAAAAAATTAAAAAAAAAAAACTGAAACTTTAACACCCTGTATCTCCTTTATGAAGCTAAATAGACCATATGTTTATAAGAACTTTTTTCTCAAAATATCGTATTCTATCAAATGTTAAAGTCCTGCTTAGGTAAAATAGAACGTTTCTTTGAATGTATCTATATTTTACTATATTTGCACTTACTAGGTGGACTTTATATCTTGTGTTATGTTCTGTGATGTTTCCGTCGTCAAAGATTATATGTCTTGATATACAAAAAATAACCTTACATACAGCGTCCGCCATAAAGTTGTTAATAATATAATAAATATATGGGATTTTTT
The DNA here is from genome assembly GCA_029963805.1 of Aromia moschata. Classification (NCBI taxonomy): domain Eukaryota; kingdom Metazoa; phylum Arthropoda; class Insecta; order Coleoptera; family Cerambycidae; genus Aromia; species Aromia moschata. Next base: position 11,357 of record JAPWTK010000984.1, read on the forward strand.
TTAATATTAGGGTTTGATAAAAACTTTTTGTGACTATCGCTTCTGCTTCCAAAATAACTTAAAATGCACCAATTCAAAGTTGCCAGCTAACATTTGGCAACTGTCAAATTTGTGATTTTCCAAAAAAATCTTTAGAAAATAGCCTATATCGTTAATATTTCGAAAAATGTCACGTTTCAAAGTAGTGAAAAATAATTAATATTTTGCTGATGAACTGTTATTTTGTTTTTACAAACTATCATAAGGTTTTCTATAGCAACGGCATATCATGACTATTACTGATTTTTTTTGCATATTAAGTGATTTATTTATTGCTTGTTATTTTTAAGTAGTTGTTTGCCTACTGGACTAATATTGCAGGTAGTCTATTCACACTATATATGTTGTTTTATGTTAATTTAAACACTTTTATTTGTTCATTTTATTGCCATAATGCACTGAACATGTAGACGCGTCCGCGCAGTTAGGAATTCGGGTTTCAGGTTCGGAATTTCTATCGCTTTTCAGTTCAAACCGCTTTGATAAAATTTTACCACTTCTGCTACTATTTATATACCCAAATAATTTGAACTATGGAAGCCGCTGGACTACTCTGACAAGGTAAAATCGAAACTTACCTCTAGCAAATCGTTTCTGCGACGCCCTCTGGTGTTCGTGCTTCACGATCTCCACTACGTTGGAAACTGTATCCGAAAAACCAATGTCGTGATGAAGATGGGGTGGATATTTCCTGCGAGGTGACGGACTTCGCTGAAGTGTAGGAGAGTTCCGACTACATAAAACCAACAAAAAAAATATCACATTTTATCTTTAATTTTTTAGAACACTGAGTGCAACAATGATCGCCCCTTGGACCCTTGAACAGTCTCCCCTGCCATAAGCGATACAGAAGCTTTAGTGGGTTCCTTGGGGTACCCAAGAAACCCACTCGGGGCCCCATAAGTTATTCAGGTTTCACGAAAATCGTTGCATTATAAACCCCTATGAATTTATTCATACAATTCATTCATTCGTCGTGCATGACGACGTCCTTACCGAAGACTGGGACTCCTCCGATGAGAGTTGCCAAATCCCGAGGGGTGCAGGTGTTGCTGGTCGCCTACGCTGTCGCAAGAGGGCCTACGGGACACTAAAATATCTTCTATTGCCTAGGAGAGAGAGAAGGCGGTAATCCAAGGAGACACAGAAAGCGCAAGAGTAAGTATTGAATGGATAGAGATCGCTAGCATTAATGTAAAAAAAACGTGTAAAGTAACTAACAGTCCCATTTATAGAACAGGTCCTGTTGATATGCAAACATTTAGATTAAAAAAACATGCAAAAATTTTCCAAAAATAATCAGCATGCATTAGTACTTAGTGCAAATGTACACATACATATAATAAATCGTATTATGTAGTGTGCGCGAAGTCAAACCTTGACGAATTTCACCTAAATCTGTTAGACTAGGACAAACAGTTAACTAGATAGTATTCGGATATATTTGTGTAGTTTTATGTCACCAGATTCAACTCGTTTTGGATCCGTCATGAAATCTGAACATAGTATTCAGATGTTTGGATAGAATTGAACTCTGTCAAATTTGATGACTTACTTTTTCAGTCTGATTTAGTAGACGATGGCATGCACAAAAATGCGGTACTGTATATATCAGGACTGTCACACACTGTCTCTAAAGAATCTATACACTATCACGTTTAGTACTGTGTAAAGTCTGGTATATTAGATCTAGAAAATTATCTCATCTATTCTAAATATACCTTCTAGAAGTTTGCTAAGACTATAACATCATATTTCTGCATCTGTAAAATGAACATCCAAAAGTTATGACGTGACTTTTAATTCTAAACTCTCTTAAAAAAAGAATCCTAATCTAGTCTAAAACAAAAACAGTTTACCACCAAAATTGGGTTTTGTTTTTCACCTTTTTGCTCCTGAAACAAAAAGGAAAATCACATTAGTCATGAAACGACTTGATGGAAAATAGATGTCCGGCTGATCCATTAGTATTGAGCCATTCACTCGAAATGCTTGGAATTTTCTAGACAAAGCGCGCATTTATGTACGTTAACATTGTAAAATCTCAATGGAACTGTAATGTGCAACGTAAACATGAAAATATGAGCGAAACTTCAAGTGAGATTAGATATGCTTTATTATATGAATTTCGTTTAGTCCGAAATACAATCAAAGTACACCGAAATCAAGTAGTCGTGTGGCGCCCCTAATTTAGCAATATGCGAAAGATGGTTCGCACTTTCGCTTCCAATTTGGAGACTGCATCGACGATAAACCACGATCTGGTAGGCCACCTCAACTGGATGTCGAGCGCTTGCATACGATTGTCGAAGCAAACCATTATGGAACCACATGAGAGTTGTCACGAGAGCTCAGCTGTAACCAGGCCATGGTAGTACGGACTGGACTCACAGTAAAAATCACAGTAGTCAGTGGGTAGACGTAGATGCTCCAGCACCATCGGTACCTAACTTGAAGTCCACCCGAGAATGGTGATGTTTTCAGTTTGGTGGGGTCTTTTCGGTGTGTATCACTGGGAACTTTTGGAGGACAATACCACCGTCACTCCCTCTGTCTATTGTGCTCAACTCCGCAATTTGGTCGCCCAACTCGATCTTCAACGACCGCAGCTGGACTAAGTTTACTACTGCACGATAATGCTTGTCCCCATGTAGCAAAACAGACACGCCTTGAACTCGTGCAGTTAGGTTTTGAAGTTCTGTCCAGTCCACCGTATTCATCAGACCTTTCCCCACTGACTCATCTGTTCTGTGCCCTCAGCAAATATTTAATAAATAAATCATTTGACGATGGTCACTTTTGGTCAAATATTCATACACTTTTTCGCTTACAACTCCGTGAATTTTGGGGATGTGGTATCCGCAGTCTGCCTACTTTTTGGCGACAAGTTATAGAGTCGACTAGCACTTACATTTTAAATTAAATTTGTCCTGTTTATAAAATAAATAATCATATCTGAATATACCAGCAAGGCTCAATACTTTTGAATCAACCAAAAAAAAAAAAAAAAATGTGACATTCGGACACATATTTACCAACTCTTGATTTAGCAATCACAAACATGGAAATTTTCGCTGGAATATGAAAGCGAAGAGTATCGCTAAAAGCTAAATTTTCGTAGGCTCAAGTCATCACTTAAAGGTCGGAAATCGGTGATACATTCTGACCTAGTTAAAATGTTACTAGCGTGTAAAATTCCATGAAACACAGTGAATCATCCCGAGTTTACTGAGTTTTCATAAAATTATTTTAACGGAAAACATAGTGATATGAATGTGAGAATATTTGTACCCGATTTAATGAAATTCAGACTTCAATTGTCGATGAAATGCAGGATAAACGTATTTGGGTGTAGATATTGATGCCTAAATGGATTTGGAACTGTTATATTTTAACAACAGAGCGAACAGTAAACAGGATATGCGATACGTTTAATAAACTCTGCATTGCATCTTCTGGATAAGGTGTATTTACTGTTACTTGATAAGTTCTTGAGAAAAATTTTAAAACTGTATTCATGTATTCATGAAGACCTAGATCCGACTCTGGAATTGATCATGTACCCCTGACTTCCGAGCCATCACATTCTGGAATGTTCTCTTTCTACCTCTGCTAGCAAGCTCCCAGACGCTCGTGGTAACTTGACTTGATTGGACCACTGAATGGGAAGTTTATACACCAGATTGCATCATTGCAATAAAAAAAACAATCAATGACAGTTGTGTATGATATCATATTGTATTTATGATATCACATTGATATCTGATGCTTCTAGAAAGGAACTGGTACAATGTAATAATAGTTAGCTTTATTCCAGCGGTTCCAAACATCTTTTTGGTCCAATTTCGCGAAGTTATGGTCTAGTTCTTACCTCATAGACCGATTACGCTTGGTGTTCCTCCTCGCCAAAGTGACCAGGGAGCTCTCTTCGGGTAAGTTCAAGTGCGCATCGCTATGCTCCTGGCCCCCCATAAGGGGGGCGCCTTCCAGGCTCAAGGAGCCCGCTCTGCTACCTCCAAGGTGGCCCGCCATATCCATGAGGCAGTCAAAAAATGATGCTTTCTGTTTTGTAGAAATAACTTTTACTTAAATCACTTTCTACCTAACACCGGTACGGTTTGCCTTTTTTTTAATATGATTCATCAAAATCGCTCACTTTTCTTTTCAAAAATAAAAAGAACAAAGTTTTCTAGCTAACAAACGTCTAGTGCTAATAATATTGAGATAATCTATGAGATTAAATGGAAACGTGGCCAAAAAGTGAATCGGTACTCAGTATACAGCGAGATTGTTAAAGTACTACATGCACAAAGATTAAAAAATATAAAGATCGATCAATCGAGCATACCCTGTAGAGCAGAAACCTACCTCTAATGTGGCAGAATAACTTTTTTTGGCGAAAAAGTATTTCAAAGCCTACTGTAACAACAGTCCGTCAAAAATAATTTCCCAAGATACAATGCTAAATAAATAAAATATCTAAATAATAAAATGCCAATGATATAATTCTAATTTATTGTTGACACACTTGTCAAATAGTAACGATATATACCAGTCAGTTCAACAAATATAAACCATACTTAGCAATAAAAAAAGTTACTCAAAAATAATAATTATAACCTCAAAATTTATATCTCCAACCATCTGCTCTACTCATGCTGGATGTCAACTTACTCAACGGTGGTAGTAGGTAAAAATCATGCACAAGAGTAAAAATACATAAAAGTAGACAAAATACAGACATAGTAAAACTTGCAGAACGATATAAAAACAAAACTAAAAATATTACAAACCAAGGTGTAGACAAGGACAGATTGGACAAAATTTGGTGGTGCCGAGATCAGAACGTTATTCTTTTTGTCCAAAGTGATATTAATTTTGGCCCCTGTTTACAAAAGAACCTTCGTATCGTGGTGTTTTTAATGTGATTCAGAGTTTGAACCAGCGCACGGAAAATCGTTAAACACAGGGCCGGATAGCCAGTAATGAATTACATTGTAGTTGTCAGCGGTTTGTTATTTGCTCAAGAAGTCAGGTACTCAATTACATCGACTTCCATTTAGATGTGATACGAATGATTGCGGACGCAAGACGTCCAACAAAATTCTACTCTTAAGGAGTCCAACCAAACTTCCGTTTTCCTAAAGGACAGTGTTTGTACGATTTGTATGCCATGATTTGTGCTTGCAATTTATCGTTTTTGTACTGAATAATGTACAATTTCGGGAGTTTTGGAACAAATTCGTACCAGAGTGGGAACTACAAAGAGCGAAGTAATTATATTCGTTAATACTACAGGGCATCTACTTATGACCCTACCGTCGTTTTTAAGGTTCATCCCCATGGCCTGCTACGATTTTTTTTAACCCCCGAAATTCAAAATGGACATTTAGCGATTTTTTTATTTAAAATCTGAATCAATAGCGTTAAGAAGGACTCCTCAAAACCCCCATCCATATGCGAAATTTAAACAAAAAATATACAAGGTGTATATTTTTTATTTATGCATATTCCTTCTATACGATCTCAAAGTTGAGCCAAATATCGTGTTTGGAAGACGGTAGACGAGTCAAGTGTGCCCTGGAATTATATCAAGATAGTTGAATGTTATCTAGAATTACTTAAACTTGATCTCGAAGTAACTGTCGTACACAAAAAAAATGTTTTTGGTCACCTGCATGTAGGTGTTTATTAAAAAAAATAATATGCACCTATAAGAAAAAAATGTAGTAGACAAAACAGAGATTTTTGTCTAGTACACTTAGGTCAAAATTAAGTTTAAGTGATTCTAGATAATATTCAATTGTCTTGACATAATTCCATGGCACACTTGACTCGTTTAGTGGCTATATTTTACTCAACTTAGAGATCTTACAGAAAGAAACACCTTGTAGGTATATTTTTTGTTTAAATTTCGCATGAGGGTTTTGATTAATGCAATGGACAAAATAAATGGATGAAATAAATTGCTAAATGGTTCAATTGAATTTCGGGAGTAAAACTTGTAGTAGGCCATGGCGATGAATCTTGCCACAATAGGGCCAGAAGAATCAATTCGATGCCATTTAAATAAAAAAAAAGTTTAATCGATTATCTTGAAAAATGAGGATTTGATGGATTTGTACATAAATAAAAGTAGACACCCTGTATATTTCACGAGTGTATATTAACCTCACCAGTAACACACACTTTTCTGAGAAACTGTCGTGTGTTAAGTTTCTTTTCATATTTTGCCTTGCCAGATTGTATTCAAAATACCCCTAAGTGCGGCCCTGGAATTAAAGGTTTACCGTACGCCCTAGTTTTAACTTTGACTCGTCTACTATAAACGGGGGCCTAGTAGAATACGACAGGCACAAATGCTGCTAAACGAGAATAATACTTCCTCTAATTATCTACCTACTGTCAGGACTGTACTATGAATGAGAATCTCAAAAAAATATTCTAGATTGTAAAAATGAAAAAGTGAGATATAAAAAAGTGGGAAAGTGATATACTACCGCGGCATTTGCTGAAGGACTGTTCCCAAAACCCTGAAAATAATGTACAAACGTTATAGGGCACTGTTTTGTGTCTGCTAAAATTTCTGTGTGGATCTGTGCCTTGTTTCTCATTTATAATACGGGTGGAAGGTCTAACTGGAAAGACGTAGAAGATGTAAATGTGTATCAAAGGTTAGGTTATGTAAGATTCTGTATTTGCACCTGCTTCTTAGATAATAAATTTAATTCTATCTATACACTACTCAGAAATAGAACAATGATTTAAAAAAAATGTTTTAACCATTGTTTTTATATCTGCTTAATCTTAAGATAAACAACATTCAGTATTTCATATCCTTTTTATCAGTGGCAGCTGGTGCTAAGGTTGCCTGTTGCGCAACCTTCAAACAATCATTAAAAAAGTGCCATTTTAATTTTTATATTTCAATGATTATAATTCGTGACGACAAATGTACCGCCGCGGCGTAGACAGTATTCGATTATGGGCGTGTGTACAAAAATATTATGTAATTTACGCTTTTTGGAAAAGTAAACATTGCAGCTCAGCTGGGCACTGCGTATCGAAGAAACAATTAATTGCACAACGAATAAGTGAGGCATAATCACTACATTTTATAAACTGTAATAAATTATATGCGTTTTTGTGATACGTTTGAACTTGCAGGGAGAATATATAACATGAAGAGTCCACGTCTTCCTCTACTTCCGGAGTTTTTTGCCGATTCATTAACTTTAGAGCTAGGTTGGATGTTGCTTTAAAAGGCCATTTGGACAAAGCAAGTATTTTCAAGGTTACTATTTATGTGACGGCAACAATCGCGATTCTCCATACACATCAGTTTTTCCATACAAACTCAAAACATAAATAAAATAAAATAAATCCTCGAAATCACCGATGATTGTATTCATTTTGCCACCAAATGATAGTTTTTTAGGCGTTTGCATGTGTGACATGTTATTATTAATGCAATGCCGACGGCGACGACATAAACACTTGTTATTGTTAAAGTTGTTAAGAGCCTTAAATTTCCTGACTTTCAGATTCGACCTTGATAAATTAGAAAAAAATCAGTTGCGCCATATTTCTCACATCTGTTCATTTGCAAACCCTGCATTTTTTTAGCACGAGCCGCCACTGCTATTTATAATATGTTTATAAAGGCTTGCATATATTTTTTAACCCAGAGCTATTTGAAAGCCATTCTTTTTTAAATTTCTTATTCCAATACAGGAGAAAAATTAATGCCGGAACACTTTTTCACACTCAACGAACGTTTCGCCAACTCTGTTGGCAGTATCAGGAGTTTTAGTTATCTCCTGACGATGGTTGATGTCCATGGTTGACGAAACGTTTATTGGGTGTGAATTTCTTATTCTCAATTTTTTTTGAGCATTGTAGATGTCAATTTTTATATCTTCTACGGCCCTTCAGTTACTCTTCTAAAAAATTTAGATGTAAAAAGGGTATATCTAAGTAAATGTTGTATTCATGTGACAGGGGGGGGTCCATTTATCTACTAAACAGCCATATAGTGTGTCTACGAATCAGTTTACAACATGGACTAAACATCTTAATATGTTCTAAACTATTCGTTTTCCATATCCTATCAAACTGCCAACTAACACCCTGCATCGTCCACAAAATAGGTTTTCTAGTTCTCCTACACCTCTAACTAATCATTGATATACCTAGGTCAGTTAAGCTAGAATCGACGATCGAGGCTTAAAGAACACAAAACCTATCCCGCGCGAGATCATGGTGTTAACCCGATCGAAAACAGTTCTTCTAGAATAGGGAAAACCGCAACACCTATCAAAAGAAAGGGTAAATTAAAAATATTTACAACATCTACATACACATAAACAACCATTGGCCACCAAATAATTCGAAACGGAAAGAGAGTTTGGAGAGGCGCAATTTTTTGTGTCGTGTTTCATGTTCTGCTCGTTATATCTGTATCGAGTATAATGTGGAGAAAAACGACGACGAGTTCTTACCGGCAAGCCCGTGGGCTCCACCTGCCCGAACCTGGTGCTGCGCCAGCTCTCTAAGATCAGCAACCCGCCGTAGATCTTCCCCACGGTCAGTTTCCCGGTGTTCAGCTGGTCGTTGGGCGGCACCAACAGGTCGGCCATGCTCTTGGCCTGCAGCGGCCATATGTTCTTGATTGTCTCTCTGAGTTCGTCGTCCGCCTGGTCCATCTCCTCGGCTGAAAGGGGATTGGAGTAGCCACGATTCTTACCCGATTTGAGACCAATTCACTTTTCTTACCTGACCTCATCTTAATGTTGAGATTCTCCCGGATGAGCGCGAACAGGGTGGTGGTGAAGTTGACTTTGCCCTCGTCGTCCACTGGCATGTTCATTCTGATGAGTTTCTTGTAGGCTAGCCTGTTGGGGCACTTGTTGCCGAATCCCAGCGGGGGGTCCATGTTCTTCAGCATGTCGTACATCTCCGTGTAGTGGATCCTCCCGCTGCAGTGCGAATTTATTAGTTCATCGTTGAAAGTGTAAGTGGTAGAGTGCTTACGTGGCGTTTGGATCGTACTCCGCCCATATCCTGACGAATTCATCCAGGTGGTGAGCCCCCAGTATAGAGGAATCTCGCGTGAGATAGTCGAAGTTATCCATGATGACTGCAACGAAGAGGTTCAACATCTGAAACGGGAAAATATGTGTATGAGAAAAAAATACCAAAGGCCGTCGACGTTAACTATCACTCATATCAAATCGTAATGATTTTATTGGATCAAATTGGATCAAATGGACATTCCAATCTATATTTTATGAAATAACAATAGCCGAAGTATATATTCTGAGGTCTGATAATGATCAGTCAAATCAATCATAATTCTTAAGTGAGTAATGACTTACCAAAAACGAACAAAAAAATATGAAGGACACGAAGTACGCGTATGCCAAATTAGACCCGCAGGTGTTGCCGGATTTCCCTGACTCTGGATCGCATGGTCTACCTTCGACACAGGAAAGCATTATACTGGGCCAGTTCTCACCAGTTGCACACCTAGGAGATTTTTTTTAGAAAATCCAACTCTAAATAATGTTAATTTACCAGCCATTCGCCACCGCCTTACCTGAATAAGAGCATCAGACCCTTCATGAAATTTCGAAAATTGTTGTGCCTGTTTATGGACTCGGTGGGATTTTCGGCGATGTTCCCGAACACCTGCGAACAAGCCAAACCATTAATTAAAGGATGGTTCTAGTCATGGAATCTAGTAATGCTCTGGATGATATTAATATTCTCATCACCAATTTTTGTCCCAGTCGGTTGGTGTTGACATAACCCGTTGGTCATCAACCCTTCTGCCGTTTCTAAAGTAACATTCTATCATAAAAGCTTTTTGTTCTGCAGTGGTTACTGTATTTAATTTTCTTGTTAATAAAGACTTCATAACTTGACAGTTCTAAGAGTAATACTATAAGACATACGGTATCGATTCCACAGCATACTTAAGAGGACGGTTTTTTATCTTACAATTTTTATTCGGGTCAAAGATCATAATTCTAAAGGGATATGAAAAATGAGGTATCTTAGTGAGTAAACTAGCATTGCGTGAAAATGAATGTGTTGCACCTCAGTGATATTGTTAGGCCCGAGCTAGTGGCATTATATTTCGCAACGTGTTCCGTCATATCTGGCAGTTACAAAAGGATAAGTGGATGGTCAGCAAGCTTCTACAAACTTAAACCAGAGTCGGACTTAATAGAAATTGGGTAGAGATTACGGCAGATGAATCAAAGTGATACCGAGGGATGATTCGCTTAGATAAATAGGAAGCTGTTATGTAAAATTATGTGAAAATGCAAGGAAAATCTGCGATTGTTCGTAGAAGAGGTTTTCGAAGTAATAGTCCAATAAACGAGCGAAAGCCCCCATGTAAATTGGTCACTAATTGTAATCAGCAAACAAAACATATGGTCGTATAGAGATAAAAATTCTAAGAAAGATAGCGTTTTTTTGCGACTCGAGTTTTATTGGCGAACATACCCAAAAAAATTCGCAAAGTCAAAAAAACGATTTTTTGCAAATAAAAAAAAACTTCAAATCCTACATAAGAAAGTTAAATTAGAAAGTTGTAGGTCTTAAAAATGCGCGTCGAATGAGAGTGTGTTTTTTTTTTTAAAAAGACGTTTTCAAAAATCAGCTTTTACAGAGGCAAAAATGATCGTACAGAAACGATCGTGGGCTCATTTTGTTCGCGAAGACTTGTACTTTCATGCTATTAAAAAAACCAAATCGCTTTTATTTAATTTTTGCATAAAAAAATGCGTTGTAAAATTGTATCATTTTTTCGAACCGTTTTTTTCGAATAACTTTTTAAATTTTGGTGTTACATTTTTTGGCCATTGCATATTTGATAACTGCCATTCAAAACACGCATTTAAAAAAAATGAAGGTCCTACGACCTCAGGGAGCTGAGATAATTATTTTTTTTTAATTCCTGACAGCGGCGTATACGTCCGATTGAGTTCATTTTTACACGAAATAGATCTCAGACTTTTACTTTCTTAAAAAACAATATTTCAAATCATTTCGCATAAATTAAGTTGACATAATTGTTTGCGAAAGAACAGCGTTGGGTGCGGTACGCGCTAGCCAACACACGGCGACAGAGTGGACGGACACTCCGCTTGGGAGCATCGAAAACTAAACACGATTCCAAATCAATCGTGCTCGCAAAATTATCTTTTCCTCAGCTTAAAAAAATATCTCGGCTCCCTGAGGTCGTAGGACCTTAATTTTTTTTAAATGCGTGTTTTGAATGGCAGTTTTCAAATATGTAATGGCCAAAAATGTAAAACCAAAATTAAAAAAGTTATTCGAAAGAAACCGGTTCGAAAGAATGATACAATTTTACAACGCATTTTTTTATGCAAAAATTAAATAAAAGCGATTTGGTTTTTTAATAGCATGAGAGTACAAGTCTTCGCGAATAAAATGAGCCGACGATCGTTTCTGTACGAGGATTTTTGCCTCTATAAAAGCTGATTTTTGAAAACGTCTTTTTTTTTTGAAAAAATCGTTATAACCCGAAAAAATAAAACTTTTTTGAATTTGTGAAAAAAAGGGTCATTTTCCGCTTGTCTTGGGCTGTATTTATTGTTAATAAGAAGTCTGTTCAAACAAAATTGGAGTTTATACAGCAAAAGTACGAAAACGAGAATTTTGACGTTTTTTTAAATTTTTCTCAAATGTTTATGAATCCATTTTTTTCGTTCACATCTCATTCGACGCGCATTTTTAAGACCTACAACTTTCTAATTTAACTTGTGTAGGACTTGAAGCTTTTTTTTTATTTGCAAAAAACCTTTTTTTGACTTTTGCGAATTTTTTTGGTTATGTTCACCATTAAAACTCGAGTCGCAAAAAACGCTATCTTTCTTAGAATTTTTTTTCTCTATACGACCATATATTTTGTTTGCTGATAACAATTAGTGACCGGATTTCTCCCCGTTGATTGGGCTAATATCCGCTCCATGTTAAGACAATGGGATGCTACAAACAACATACGGTTTTTACGGACTTAAGTATAGGTATAAGTACCGCGAGTGACGCTGCCTGTATCTGGATTCTACGGTTACACTAGTTTTGGAAAAATGTTTATTAATGAGGGTAGTCTTGTTTAAAATTCTGTTTATGGTAGACAATTTAATACAAATCGCAGCATGATTTTGGATAAAAAGTTTCAATAAAAAGAGACTTACCTGCATTCCAATGATCGCATAAATGAAGAACAACATGGCGATCAGCAGGCAGACGTACGGCAAAGCCTTGAAGCTCTGAACGAAGGTCCAGAGCAGAATTCGTATCGTGTAACCTTGGCGCAGGAGCTTGATGAGGCGGGCCGCCCGAAATAACCTCAAAAATCCCACGTTTATGAAATTCTCCTGAAAACCACGACGTACACATTACCGGGAAATCTTTCGGCTAACAAGGCGTTTCAAGCTGGATTATACCTCAAAAATATTTCACGTTATAGCTTATTTGGTTAACTAGCCTCATTAAAATAAAACTACTAACTACATCCGTAAGATTATCCTTAGTAAGCTTTACTATGCTAAGTTTATTTGACTTTAATTCTAGTTAACAGCACTTTATTGATCTAAAACACTATCGTATATACAAAAAAAATACAGGGTGTTTGTGGACGAATAAGTGTGTTTGTAGTGTGTGTGTGTGTGTTTTCTTTTCTTTTTTTTTTTGGTGAAATACTTACCCTGCCCAAACACAATCTTTTCCGAAATTATTTCGAAGCATGCAAAACTACTAATGCAACTACGTACAAGAGAGATACTTTTGCGTTCCCGAATTTTGAAAAACCAGCCGTCCCAACCGTAAATATAGTGTTTTGGGAAAAATGGATTTCAAAATATCAAGGTTACAAATCAGAAGCCCATTTTTTCCTTTTCAAATAATCGGAAACTACTGCTTTTCAAATTTGGGAACACGTACCTGCACCCACTTTTTGAAGGCAGATATTTCTACATCCTTCTTCTACAAAAATTAAGTTCCAATTAGGGAAATACAAGAGAACGTTAATTATAAATACTAAATACATGCTAACTAACCTTATTTTTTCATAACAATATCACAAGGAGTCTAAACTTCCTCGAGTTAAATTTACTCAAATACCTGGCCTAGCTAACTAAGTCAATTTTATTGGAAAAGAGGTGTCTAATTGTACTCTAGACATACTTTATATATTATAATTAGGGTTGGCCGATCGTGCCGCAATTCAGCGGCGCGCGGCGGGCAGGTCATTGACTTCAATCGGTTCGCCCGACCGTCTAGCAGACTCTAACAGTATTATTAGTGTGTTCGAGGTGTTTATGTCGTTGGCGTCGGTAATACATTACATTCATAATAACATGTCACACGTGCAAACGCCTAAAAACTGCCATTTGTTGACATTATTGGTAAGTGAATAAATTCAACGGTAATTTAGAAAATCTATTTGATGATGGCGCACCCGTAATGTGTAGAGTCTGTAAGGAAAAAACCGTTGTGTAAGGAAAAGACACATGTGATTGTAATCGTCACATAAATAGTGTGAACATGAAAATAAAAAAGAGGGTATGCTCTTGAGGAAAGAAGAGTTGATGTTCGACTTACTTTTAATGTTAATTGCCTGTGAGGCACTTCTGAAACTGCTCGATAAAGAACAATTTCGTGAGTTCTGGAACAAATACGTTCCAGAGATATCGTTACCAGGTCGCACAACGTTACGTAACTATCTACTAATTATACGCAGTGACTTTAAATTGTAGGTGCAGTAAAAAATACATGGCTGTGCTTACGTATTGACGAGACAACATACTGTAAAAAATATTATATTCTAAATATTATCAGTACCCTCGAAACTAGTTACTACCTAGTAAAAAACTGTAGATGTAATGGCTAATAAAATTACGACCGTGGTGTTGGAGACCATCGAACAATTTGCGTTCGTGGTCTGTCAACAAGTCAGGTGCTGATGTATATGACCGATGGTGCCCCCCACGATGCTGTCCAGTTGGCAGTTTGCTCTCAGAATGCGGTTGCAGGTTTCGTGCGTGTTACCTACATATTGTAGCAGAAACTATTAGATACTGTTTTCCTAACGTCGACGGATTGATAGGGGGTACAAAAAAAGTTATCTTAAAATGTCCTAAACGTTTTTGGCGAGTTTCACACCAAATGTATTCCCGAACCACCACAGCCGATTCTTACAACTATGAGGAACATGGTTGAAAGCCGAATATTATGATGTATATGCCTATGTTCCACAGCACATTTCGGTCAACTCTAATTATAATAGATCTTCCTATTCTAAGACACTGTCTCACAAAAATTTAATACACTCCGACAGAGAATCAGTTAAGAAAAACCCTTACCCTTTCTTTAGTCGTTTGGGCGGCCCTTTCCTTAAATAAAATAACATTTTAATAAAAAAATACAAGGAAAAATACATAGGAAAAAAAGAAGTGCAATACATTCAAATGCATTTAGTGCACGATAGTGCATGGATTTTGCATTAAAATTATCTTCTATACCTTCCATATCAGACGACGATATATCTGTGTTAAAATTGTGTTATTGTGGTAAATTGTTTTTCATGTTATTTTAGTAAAAAACCATACTTACTCCAAACTCGACGACCATAGCGTCTATAATGCTGCCGATGACGGTGATGAAGTCGAATGTGTTCCAAGGGTCCTTGAAGAAGTTCTGGCGGGAAATACACACATATATTAGTGTACCAAAATGGTAATAAAACGATCATTTCGTTAAAATAAAAACATACAAAAGAGAACTTGTGTCTACGAATACTGTGAGATCTCAACTTTTAACGTTTATTGTTTTTTCTAAATCTAAAACATTTATATTACCTAGACGTAATGTAGTCTAACATTTACTATGTAAAGATTTATACTAGATTTGTGACCAATGGCATTTATTTATACTACAGGATAATTCGCCATAAATGTATCTCCCTGTAACTTGGTTTATTTTTGGTACTAATAAAAAATATGTAATATTCAAAACAAATGATGACAAGGTGATACTTAAATAGAACTCCCCGTATATCACTGGAAGATCTCAATCCGCATCCTCAAGGTCTCATATACCTGTATCTTCTATAGTTTTGCTGATATTACTAAAACTATTCAGTTTGCAAACTGAACTCAAAAAATTAAGTAGACATTGGAAACAATGATATCCTGCAAGTATCAATGTCAAACACGAGTAAAAATGGATCGATAAGATGGCCCCCTCGAAGTCCTGACTTATCCCCACTTGGTTTTTTATGGGGCTGTGTGAAAAACGGAGTTTATAAAGAAAGGTTTGATACTATAGATGAAAGTGAAAAAGTCACCGAAGTAGTTGATGAAGTAGCTGAATATTTTTAATAATAGAAACGATGTTCGAAATAGATTTAAGAAACCGGATGTTGCTGAGAAAAAATGAGAATTTCAATTTTCCAATGCTATGTAGGGTGTTTCATAAAAAAAATAAGCATAACCTTGTAGAAGATTTGTTTTGTTTGAAGGTTTGTTTTGAAGATGACACATTTTTTGATTCAAAAATAATCAAGCCACAACAGGGGATATTTATGGTGAATCACCCTGTACCTATACTTTAGAACCTAACACAATTGCAACTCTTATTCTCCATGAATATCCAATCCAATATAAATCTTCACTATCGATCGAAAGTGTCACATTTCAAAAAATCTACTGACCAAGAAGATGTACCTATACCGAATTTCTAGAGTTTAGTTGTCTTTCATCTAACCTAAAATACCTAATGACTTTATCGCTAACATTGCTGAGAATTTACTTGAAGAATGGAGACAGGATAACAGGATATCGTTTATTATGAATATAAAAAACATGCCTCTATGTCGTAAAGCGAAAGGAATCTAAACTAAAGTAACTAATTTCATGTCATAAAGAAACAGTTACGTGGCAAGGTAACTCAACTAACTCTACTGTTGGCTGGCAAACTACTTTCTGCGAAATGAAAATGGGGGTCGACCTCTCAGACTAAAATTGAATCTAAAAACTGGATGACATATGGTGCATATCAATATCTCTACTGGTTGTATGGAATTAAGAGGCTAATGTTTGACAGATGCGTGCTAAACACCTACGAAAGAAATATTAACAATAAATATACGTTTACTAAACACAAATAAACGCTTATTAAAATCAACGAAACGTATATTAAACATAAATAAACGTATAGTGAAATCAACAAAACGCTTAGTAAATACTACAATATGTAGTAAAAGACAACAGTGTGAAGTACCGCTCAATACGAAACTATTAGGGGTGTTTGGAAGAAGATAAATTAGTTTTCACAGAAGAGGTTGCGTGTTGAGCGGTAACTCGAAGGCAGAGTGAACGATAATAAAATTAACTATTAAGGTGTATTCTGTAGTTGTTTACCTTGATACCGAATGCGATTAACTTCAATACAGTCTCACATAGGAATAGAAATGTAAAAAGAATGTTCATGGCTGCTAGGATGTCGGACAACAGGGGTGGCGACTCGTGGTACTACAAACAACTTCGAGATATAGCTCTACTGTACAAAGCGTATATGCCTACCTCAATTTGATCATTGGAAAAGTCGGCAGAACAGTTCGATTTCAAGATAGGATCCCACCTACGGCGGTCTCTTCCATAACTCCGTTATTGTAAATTTAACACAAAGATGTTCCAAATAAGCCCAAAATGTTGTGGTGTATATTTGTAAAATATTTCTAATTATACAGGGTGCTCCATTTCGTGTGACCGCTACACAACTTCGTTATTTTGAATAAACCACCCTATATAATTATGCATTTTTGATATGTCACTAAATTTTTGAATGACTTTATTAACTATACATGCTACCTAAAGCCCACCGTTTAGGAGATATTTTAGGAGACAGCGCTCTAAATAATTTTAAATAGGGTATAAACCAAAAAAGTTAGAGACATACTGTTTGGACACTTCGATTCGCCACGAATTATCATTTTCATTATCGCAAAATGTTGTACGTTGTTCAATGTTGTAAATACTGGAATTCATACCTGACAATCTTTCAACAGCATTGTTTTTCAACTGGAATGACCCATATTGACTTATACCGTTGAATGCGAAATTAAATTACCTTTTAATTGATATAAAAAAGTATATATCTATTTCTATCAGTTTTCGAGAAAAAACTTGGTTCTTTTTTCAAAATTCGTGAAAAATGAGATTTAAAAGAAGCAAATAGCAATGATAATAGCTTTGACAATATTATATACAGCATTACTGACAACAATGGACACAGAACGTAGTAGAAATGAAATACAAACGAAAACACTCTACTGTACTACAGCGCCTGAAGGAGATATACAGGGTTTGTCCGGAAAGTAATGTCAGTGATTTTTTTTTGCCGAGACTGTACGCGCCAGCCCTCCAACAAGCGTCAGTTGGCTACCGGTCGTTGTAGCGGTCGCCTCACTCGTTCTTTGAGAATCGTTACAGTGACCCGGTGCAAGAAAAAATGCAACGTTCGCTTGACCAACGGATGGCGATCAAGTTTTGTGTCAAACTGGAGAAGAGTGCTGCGGAAACCATTGCAAATTGCAGGCAAATTTTCCGGTGGCACAAGGCCTTCGCAGAAGGTCGGGAAGATGTCAACGACGAGAACCGCGCTGGACGGCCATCAACCTCCAGTTCCGACGACAATGCGAAACGTGTGCGTGACTTGTTGAACACTGACCGTCGTCTAAGTGTCCGTTTAATTTCCGAAACATTAGATATTACGAAAACCAATGTTCACGAAATTGTGTCGGAGTCTTTAGGAATGAGGAAGGTGTGCGCGAAGCTCGTGCCAAAAGTGCTAACGGACAATCAAAAAGCGAGGCGCGTCGAAACCTGCCAAGAACTTTTGGACACCTGCGAAGACAAACCCGCTTTCCTTGATGACGTCATTACCGGGACGACAGTTGGGTCTTTGAATACGATCCGGAGACGAAGAGGCAAAGTGCAGAATGGCACATGTCGAACTCCCCTCGCCCCAAGAAGGCCAGGATGTCCAGGTCAAAGATCAAGACAATGCTGATTGTCTTTTTCGATTGCCGGGGATTATTCCATCATGAGTTCGTTCCGCAGGGGGATAACCGTAACCGGAAAGTTTTACGTCGAAGTGCTGAAGCGGCTGAAACACAGGGTGAATCGCGTCCGCCCAGACATCTCAAAATCCTGGAAGCTCACCGCGACAATGCGCCTTCGCACATCTGCTTCCTCATGGCCGATTACCTCGTCAAGGCAGGCATCACCGTTGTTCCCCAGCCTCCCTACAGCCCCGATGTGGCCCCCCAGACTTTTTTCCTGTTTCCGCGCCTCAAAACCCCAACGAAAGGACAGCATTTTGGGTCGGTGAAAAACATTCAGAAGGCTTGCACCGACGCTTTAAAGGTGATTCCGGAAAACGACTACCGTGCGGCTTTTGATGCGTGGAAGACCCGCTGGAACCGATGTGTGGACGCAGGAGGAATGTATTTTGAAAGTTTCTAAAGATTTGTACACATAGAACCAATAAAAACCATTTTTCAAAGCTCACTGACATTACTTTCCGGACAAACCCTTTTTGTTTGCCAATGTTATTTTGATAGATTTCTGAAACAAAGACTTCATACTATGGATACGACAATTATTCTTTATTACATTATTTATCATATTATTTATTATATCATTTATACTACAAATTGCCAAAAAGGATAATAGTTGTATCCATAGTATGAAGTCTTTGTTTCAGAAACCTTACCAAAAATAACATTGGGCCAACGTGGTTGGGCGATATGATCGTATGTAGGTGTCAACGTATTAGGTAGTGGCCTTTTGGGAAGCCACTCCAGAAAACAGAAGAAATTTCGAGATCTGAATGTAAAATGGTTTTACAATTTTGGTTTAGTTAAAATATGCATGTAATATTTTTTGTTTATTTAATTTAATCGGTTTTTATTGTTTACGTTTATAATTATTGTGTTATTTTAATTTGTGTTCCGTTCTTATCACGTTTTCCGTTCATTGCTGTCTGTAAATGCTTCAATCAATATTGTCGAAGCCTACTGCTTCTTTTAACTTTCTTTTCATCACGAATTTGGGAAAGTAATCGATTTTTTCTCGATAACCGCTAGTTATACTTGTATATGGGGAAAACCTTATATCAATTAAAAGGTGGTAATATAATTTCGCATTCAACGGTATAAGTTAATGTGAGAAGGTCAGTCCGCTTGAAAAAAGTTATTGCTGTTGAAATATTGTCAGATATAGGTTCTTGTATTTGCGACACTGAACAACGTTTTGCAACAATGAAAATGATTATGAGTAATTCGTGACGAATCGAAGTGCCCAAACCGCAGATTCTAACTTTTTTGGCATAGACGGTATTTAAAAATAATTAGAACACTGTTTTCCGGATATTTTTCAAAAACAGTTGAATATCTCCAAAACTGTAGGTTTTAGATACCATGTGTGGTCAATAGAGTCGACTTAAATTTTAGTGGGTCATCCAAAAATGTACAAATATACAGGGCGTTCTATTTAAAATAACGAAGTTGTATAGCGGTTACATGAAATGGAGCACACTGTATGATTACATTTTGGACATATTCTATTTGAAACTTTTTTTCCTAAATTTACAATAACAGAGTTATGGAAGAAACCGCCTTAGGTGGAACACCCTGTATGTAAAAGGTATAAAAATAAATATTCCCTCGGGACTCTCAAGAACCTCCACAGCGCTAGCATCCTTACACATTTTGGCGGAATGTCTGCTACGAAAAATATTGGGCTGCCGGTTTTTGACAGATCCTACAGGTACACAAAGATCGAACCTTTTCCCTGATTTCACCCATTTTCTGTGTAGTGTTTCTGGATGCAGCACATGCCACGTAAGATGCCACAGGAGCCATGCAGCAAGCAAAACAGTGAGAGAGAAACACACAAAGAAAAAATTGTGTGTGTGGGAGGTGGGATATCTTAGGATTTTTCGCTGGTTGAGGTTATGTTTGCTCATTTGATATTAGTATGTTAGACAGCTCTTATTTCAATATATAACGACCTTATATTACAATTTCGTAGGTTTCTTTTAAATAAAGGGCTCGATCAAACATCAGTGAAATTAATGAATAAGAGACGTAAAAATATTAATATACGAGTTTTTTTTATATATCAGTTTTGGGGTACCGGACACAGTAATAAAGTAGGCTGTGCTTGTTTATCGAAACAATCTTATTCGAAATTGTATCTCAAGAACACGAGTAGAAGTATGTGATTGTAAAGCAAGAAATTTGTTTTTGGAACAATGATTTTCTGTGAGCATGAATAAAAACATTACCTCTTGCCTCTCATGCATGATCGAACCTTTATTTTTTACTATATACAATATTACTTTTAGTTTAAAGGTCGTTTTTGTTAACACTATTAGGATATATTTTATTTTCTTGTAATTGACAGCTTACCATTTTTGGAGTTACAAATATGTATATCTACTAGATTTGAATACAGCACCACATTTACTTTACTCGATTCATCTTGTAGACGTATATTTGTGATACGTGAGATGCAAATTCCACGATGATATACCAATGATACCATGATGCAATGATTGTTAAACTTATAGACGTAATAGTCCAAGAATTATAAGCAAAAATTCACTGCAACCTCAAAAAAAAATCGTGTAGTCGTGAAATTTACAGGTTTTGTTCAGAATTTTGTGCTCTTTTCAAAAATGTCGGTTCTAGAAAAATCCCATGGTAGGCTTTTTGTATTGTGCTGCCAAAACTCAAAATTTCGATATTTTCAAAATTTTATGACTTCACGCGCTATTTTCTAGTATGATGCAACAAATTGGATTAGTTTGAGTACAGAATAGTCTAAAATTAGTAACCAAACAGTTTTGTATGAAAAATTGCAGTTCCGACTAGAGCTGTCAACGTTATTTTTCATACTTTTGTGCTGCCCGATCGTGTGCGTTTCCGCTGACTTTGATAGCTACTAGGCGTCATTGTTACACAAAAATAGAACGCTATGGCTGAAAAAAGAGGACTTTAAGCTAATAGATATAGTGCTGTCAAAGAAAATTAGAATCCCTTGAATATAGAGCTGTAAAGATTTTCGTATTTCTTTCATTACAAACGACCGCTTTCACTGTATTCCACGTGCTCCTCTATGTATTTTATTCCATTTTTGCTTGGTTGAAGTGTTGACCAGTTGTGAGTTTAACGCGGCATAGTGCTGTTGACATCGCAAACTCGGTCATAATAATATTAATTTCCAAGATAACGTTTTTTTTGTTTTTTTTTTGTTTTGTTGGCGTGGAAATGGAGCATTGCTTATTGTGTGCACTTGTTGGTGATGGGTTACCTCCTGCGGATAGGTCAAGTATTGTTGTCGAAAGTGGCTTGTCGACTATCAAGAAAGTGAGTGTTCTGAAGAACGATGGGCATTGCGATCGTCTTAAGGATACCTCTAAACTTCAGGTCCATGTGGTTTGCCGCAAGAAGTACACGCATCATGTAGACTTGGTGAGTACTGCGTACGAATTAACCAGTCGCATGTGAAACGCTAGTCTTTTTCTCTACATCAATGTTCAATGTTCAAGATCAACTTGATCAAGATCAACTTGAGGTGCCTGTGAGCGATTTGCTGGATTATGAGTTAGGACCTCGTCCTCTATCGATTTTTGATGGCAGCAGCCTCAGAAAGACAGATAAGAGTGCTCTGGAAAAAGCTCCTTGCAAAATTTCTCCAAAACCTCAAAACCGACAAAAAAATCCGGTGGTGAATGGTGGGGGGAATTCTTATCCACCTACTGAGTGGGGATGGAGAAGTGAAGGGGACAGACTAGTCCCAGAGACATCTTCTCGTCCACCGGCTCCAGACCTCATTATGAAGATGGTTCGCTGTGGCTGTAAGAAGGGCTGTGAACGGGCATGTGAGTGCCGCCGCTCCGGCCTTCCCTGTACCCAGATGTGTTCAACATGTGCTGGAGTAGATTGCAGTAATGTACGAAAGGAAATAGAGGTAGATGATCCAGATGCCCCTGAAGACATGGAGTAGAATGAAATTTAGATGTCATTAAATACTTATTTAAAAATATTAAACGAATTAAGGAAAATCATTACTTTTATGGTACTTGTTCTTTTTGACAGCACTATACATTTTTTTAAATTACAAAATACCGAAAGGTTACAGATGAAACAGTGAAAGCGGTCGTTTGTAATGAAAGAAATACGAAAATCTTTACAGCTCTATGTTCAAGGGATTCGAATTTTCTTTGACAGCACTATATTTATTACCTTAAAGTCCTCTTTTTCAGCCATAGCGTTCTATTTTTGTGTGGGTCAATGACGCCTAGTAGCTATCAAAGTCAGCGGAAACGCACACGATCGGGCAGCACAAAAGTATGAAAAATAACGTTGACAGCTCTAGTCGGAACTGCAATTTTTCATACAAAACTGTTTGGTTACTAATTTTAGACTATTCTGTACTCAAACTAATCCAATTTGTTGCATCATACTAGAAAATAGCGCGTAGTCATAAAATTTTGAAAATTTCGAAATTTTGAGTTTTGGAAGCACTATACAAAAAGCCTACCATGGGATTTTTCTGGAACCGACATTTTTGAAAAGATGAAATTCTGAACAAAACCTGTAAATTTCACGAGTACACGATTTTTTTGAGGTCAAAACCTAAAATTCTTGTGCTATAAATGTTATATGTTATAACGAGCCATTCAAAAAAGAACATAATCAAAGTTGGCTGAGCAAAAAAAGACGTATTCCTATTCTATATTTTAAGTTAATAACCTTACTGAATTGTCAAAGTTGTCACGGCCTTCACCATGTGACAGAAATTGTTTATTTTATAATTGTGACACCCACTTGTCAAAAGTTTGACAACAAAGTTTCGCTTCAAGCTTCCATATAACCGCTGTTCCCAGCTCTCTCGTTCATAGCGAGATTTGATGACGTTTTTTTTTTTTAATGACACGTTATTTGTTACATAACATTTAACATCTATTATACGATGTCACAGATAAAGTCCGTTTTATATGGGAAGATTTTTTCCTAATTGGTTAAGAAAATTTTGGTTGTGCTGTCAGTTTTTGCTTGAAAAATTAACCCGTAGTAGTCACGTGACTTTTGAGTAAACTGTCAAATTTGACAATTACCCCAAAAAAATAAAAAACTGCATTGTTTTTTAAGATTGTAAAAACTGTCGAATGAAAAGGTTATTTATTTTTTTTATTTTCTACCCAGGACCATGTTAGTTTTTACTAACAGTTTTTTATTTTTCTAAAAAACAGTATGTAGAACTTCTATTCATGATAAAAATATGGCTAGGTAATAAAAAAAAATGAAAAAACACACTGGATAAGAAAAATAAAAAAGAAATTACTTTTTCCTTTGACATTTTTCACAGTTTTAAAAAACACACAATTTGTATTTTTTTTGAGAAAAATCTCAAATTTGACCTTTCAAAAAAAGTCATGCGGCTACTACGTGCATGTTATTTAGCATCATTTTTTAAGCAAAAACTAACAGCATAATCAACATTATCCTTAACCGCTTAGGAAAAAAAATCCACATTATGCGACCTTTATGCATGACACTGTATGTTGTTACAAATTTGTATAACATGGTTTATTACATATTTGCGTCAACTGAGTGAGATGTTACAACTTCACCGACCAGTAAAATAAACGTTACATATTAGTGGTAATCCAGTAAATGTAAGCGACCAATCGCACGAAGAGAAAAAAAATAACTGCAACCTTGCGCCTGCGCTTTTACGAAATTCATAAAAATCCTAGTTGTATCCTTACCCTTACACCGAAGGCAATGATCTTGAGGAGGCATTCCACTGTGAACATGCCAGTAAATCCCCAGTTCAGGTACTTTAACGTATTGGTGTAGGTTTCCCCTTGCTTGTCATACTGTTAACACAACACAAAAAAATCTGCACACGGCACAAAGCCACTATTAAAAAACTAAACATTTATGACTACCTAAGTAGACCAAAGAGAGGTGATGCAGACTGTCATCACCTAAATGCCTTACGTCTTCTTTTAAAGTCGAAGATTAGACCAGGCGGTATCTGTTCAAATGAGGCTATGTGGACTTTTTCCATATGCTCGAAATATTTTCTGAAAAGACTGGGCGACATGCAGATGAGATGGGATAGGAATCATAAAACACGATTGCCGTTATGTTTTGGTATACGTCACGCTGACGCAGTTAACCCCACCCATCATGAGGGTGGGCAGAAAAAAAATACGTGTCGTGAGTTTGATTGGTTGGCGTGGAAAAAAGGCTCCATATATTAATAAATTAACTAATCGGTTAGAGTGATACGGGACTCTCTATGTAATAACGGTTCATCACTCGCGCGAAAGGTGCGAGATATTGAGAAAATAACCGAAAATATCCCTCCCCCACGGCTCTTCTTATTGGCTGATAGATATTTACAGAAAAAATATCCCCAGTTCAGATGGGTGGAACATCAATATGATGTCTATGAATTTTTCAAATAATTCGAGAATGGTTCGATGGGTTTTCAGTTTGCAAACGGATTAATGCCCGTATTCAAATGGAAAAAAATCAAATAATCTTAAACCTATAAGTCATAGGCTGTGACCCCAGAGTGACATCTCAGTTGTATAAAAAAGGTGTATCATGTCGAGTATGGTGTGCAAAACATATGTCCAGAAAAAAAAACTTTATCAGCTTCGATTGATTATTTTAATAGGAAACATTCCTTATATTTGATTGGATTAATGTGTGTGGCGAATTTTTCAAATAACACAAGAACGGCTCAATAAATTTTCAATTTACAAACGGATTAATACCCATGTAGGATGTCTCTTCAATTTATCCATGTTTCAAATTCATATTTAAAGCCCTGAATCAAAATTTCTGAAGTGGGCCACTTAAAATCGATGTGTTGAATTTAATATTCCTTTTTTAGGGATATTGAAGGTTTATATTTCAAAATTAATATCCTAAAATATTTTTGCAATTTTATTTATTATTTTTTTATTTTGCAAAAGTTATAAACAAATTACTTTTTTAGGTAAGGTGTTTTTTGAAAAATGCGATTATTCACCGAGTATTTCATAAAACTTTACGAAACGTTAATGGCAGATACAAGAATAATACGAGAATATGATAGTATATTCACTTTATGAAAAAAAAAAATTTATTTATAAAAAAATAATTTTTTAATAAACAAAGGTAAATTAAACACTGTTCTCGGCTAGGTAGGATAATTTTGTTTTTAGGTTTTATTCATTTATCCTTAAGCTAACGATCCCCGCAAAAAAAAAAAATGGTAATCTTCAGAAAAACAAAAGATGAATTTTTTACCGGTCGCATATTTTATTTCGTTTTAACAATAAAGTTTATAAATTATTTACATACTTTTAGTACGACAACTTTGATATGATCGGAAAAAGTCTTACAGTCTAAATTTTTTATATCGAACGGTTTGAAACGATGATATTGTCGGGTTCCTTTTATGGTTTTAGCATTTGAAACGTGATTCTAAGTGTTTTTTTGTGTTTTTTCGTATGCATCCGATGAACAATATTCAAACTCATTTTTTTTTTAAATTGACGAGCCCATTCATACAGTTTTCGCGATGTTATTATTGTTTTATTTGCAAACTTGCGCTGTAAGCGCTTCTTTTACACACCCACCAATGCCGTCGCAAGCTTTTTATATTTATAAAAAATCGATTCAATTTACTGAATTTGTTATACCACGAAGAAGACTTTGGTAATAAAGCTGAGCGGAACTTTTTTACTACTGCTCATGGCAAAGGAGCTTGCGACGGCATTGGTGGATGTGTAAAAAGAAGCGCTTACCGCGCAAGTTTGCAAAAACAAAACTATAGTAACATCGCGAAAACTGTATGAATGGCTCGTGAATTTTTAAAAAAATTGAGTTTGAATATTGTTCATCGGTTGCATACGAAAAACACAAAAAACACTTAGAATCACGTTTTTCAAATGATAAAACCATAAAAGGAACCCGACAATATCATCGTTTCAAACCGTTCGATATAAAAAATTTTGAATGTAAGACTTTTTCCGATCATACCAAAGTTGTACTTTGTAAGTATGTAAATAATTTATCACTTTACTGTTAAAACGAAACAAAATAAAATAAAATAAGTAATCTTTTTGTTATTTATTGCATAATATGTGTTTTCTAGCGAGGCGTGAAGGGGCAAGGCGCGGA
The DNA here is from genome assembly GCA_029963805.1 of Aromia moschata. Lineage (NCBI taxonomy): Eukaryota > Metazoa > Arthropoda > Insecta > Coleoptera > Cerambycidae > Aromia > Aromia moschata. The sequence continues at coordinate 37,695 of JAPWTK010000984.1, forward strand.
GGATCACGTTTTCAAATGCTAAAACCAAAAAAGGAACCCGACAATTTATCGTTTCAAACCGTTCGATATAAAAATTTAGAATGTAACACTTTTTCCGATCATAATCGGTAAAAAATTCATAACTTTTGTTTTTCTGAAGATTACAAATTTTTTTTTGCGGGGATCGGTAGCTTAAGGATAAATGAATAAAACCTAAAAACAAAATTATCCTAACTAGCCGATAACATTGTTTAATTTACCTTTGTTTATTAAAAAATTATTTTTTTTATAAATAAATACTTTTTTCATAAAGTGTTTATGTACTATCGTATTCTCGTATTATTCTTGTATCTGCCATTAACGTTTCGTAAAGTTTTATGAAATACTCGCTGAATAATCGCATTTTCAAAAAAACCTTACCTAAAAAGTAATTTGGTTATAACTTTTGTAAAATAAAAAAAATTGCAAAAACATTTTAGGATATTAATTTTGAAATATAAACCTTCAATATCCCTAAAAAAGAAATATAAAATTCAACACATCGATTTTAAGTGGCCCACTTCAGGAATTTTGACTCCCGTTCAGGACAAAAAATGATTTGGCGGTGAAATTATTTGGTTCAATGCATAGGGGGTCCTATTTGATAAAACGGACTTGACCCTGACATAACCTTCAAGGTCACGGTCAAGGTTACACTACGTAAAACACTTCTAAAATAATCCGTGTTTTTTTCCTTTTCTTCTAGAGAACTCGTGAACTATTCACGTATAGAAAAATTAGAGAGAAAATTTAGAAAAATTAGAGTTTTCATATTAAATTTGATACAAAAAAATCGATGCATTGTTGCACAAATAGTAATAATTTGAAAAAAAAAAATGAGAGAAAACAGAGTTTTTTCATAAATTTTTCGACCGCTTAGATTATACATATGACCTTCAGATAATGGCTCAGGAAACTTTTTGATATAATAAAACAACATTCAAAATATCTTCGAAATCGGTATGATAGTTTTTGCACAACAATTTTGCAATTCAACCCATTGTGAAAAAACGCGAGCAACCTGATTTTTTTTACATATGTGATGAAACCTGTGATAAGGTACCAGATGTCGGAAAAATTTCGGGCTTTCGATAGAGCATAAATTTCGCTTCATTTAAAAAAAAAAGAAAAACACATTTAAAGTTTTGGAACAGAACTGTATAGGAAAAAAATCGATATCTTGTCTTCTGTTGCTTCAATCCGGCTGAAATTTTGATATGCTATCCTGCGAATATATCCTGCGAACATGTACCTACAGATCCTGCAGGTTGCTAGTATGGGCGATACATTTTTCGACTTAAAACTGCGTTTTGAGCTGTAGTGCAAAATTCACTTTTCCGATATCTGGTACCGTTTCACAAGTTGCATCACATATAATCATTTACGACTTGCTTAAATAATTACGCATGTCGATACTTTTATTTCTTATGACGTTCCAGAGACATGCCAATAAAATTAGAGATCATATTGAAAAAGTCCAACTCAAAACAGATAGCGTCTGGTCTACATTGCGTTCTGTATCTTGCCTCCAATTGTACACGCAAAAAATATAAGGAACTATAATTATTTTTCTCCTGTTATGATTAAAACAAACTTACAGTCGAATTTCAAACATTGTTAAGTTCAACATTTACAAAGGTGAGATAGATAGAGCGTACTATAAATTTTAGGTTATGTATCGTTTCTTTGTCCACTAAAGTTTTGACAAAGTGATGCTCTTTATAACTTAAAAACGTCGTTATTTTTGTCATATCGTAGGCATTAAACGTTCTCAAAGTATGCCATGGAATCGATTCTGCAATAATTATTCTTAAACTGTAAAAAGTTTTGAGGTTATTATTATCGTAAAGGTTTTTTTTAAAGACGTTTTCTTGTTATGCAAACTACCCATACGCCATTCTAAATTGCATTCTCTGCGGCTCGTCATTTGGTAACAACTCTTGGACTGAGCTTAGACGATAAGCGTGCATATGCAGATCACGTTTCAAGATTGTATTGCAGGTTCCATCGGATACATTTACTTGCTGGCTGAAACGACGAAGAGAGGTTTGTGGGTGTTCGTAACCAACTTGCCTCATTTCTTCACCTTTTTGTGCAGTGTGAACATTAGGTCAAAGCCTGGCGAAACTTGGTGAAACTGATTCATTCGAAATCCATTACAGTGTGTGGAAATTCTGTTTGAACATCCTGAAAGGTGTCCATTGTTGAATAAACCCACTGGTCATCAATCCTTTTACCATTTCTAAATAACTTTCAATCATAAAACGTCAGAACTTGCTAATTCAGTAATAAGAGTAATTGTTCAAGACATGAGGAATTGATTCCATAGCATATTTTGAGGACTTTTTTATGTCAATAGTTTCTAATACCATTACAATATTTATTGAACTGAGATAATTCAAAATTTATCCAATTTGAGGCAAAATAGAAACAACTAAAACAATATTTTAATAACCTTTGGATTCCATTATTTTATACATTTTTTTACAATAAAAAAAGTTAAAATGGTACATATAACACCATACAAAAGCTTTTACAGCACGTTTATAATATTATTCTATAAGTTTAAAATGACCCTTCCATTTATAATAAATAAGACATATTTCATGCAAGGCACCAACAATAGTCATTTATGTACAGCGAAACAGTTATGGCCTCGACTTTGATCATTGTAGGAACCAGCTTAATCTTATTTTTAGCTGCACATTCAGAAAAAATATTCCTTGGAACCATATCTTCTCTGTTAAAGACAAGAAGGAGTGAAAGAGTGAATAGACGGGCATGGTGCTATATGTACATGACACGGGAAGAAGAATAAGACATTTAAGTAATGTTAAGGAGAAGAGGAGTTTCGATACTTCTAACATCTACAGGATAGTGTCATCTTGGTGCACCACAGCCAATCTGCGCAATGCTTTTCTGTCATAAGCGTTCGTTAACAAGTGAATTCCAAAAAAAAAAGGAACGAACCCTTATGCATACGAAATGGCTTCACTTTGACACATACGCAACGGCATCGCCAGTGTTGGTCATCAAAGTATTCAGCCGGATACCAAAAAAGTAGGTAACACATTCACAATAGTGCATTTTGTCTCTCAAAATCAAAATGGAACAGTTAACACAAACATAAAAAAGAAACATGCCACAGGTGTTCGATTTTCAGATGCAACATATTATCTGACACAAGAGCGTGTCACAGATTCCGTCAACTTCTGTACTCGATATTGAAAAAAAAAATTGATGGAAATCAGTGACGCAGTCTTCGCAACATCTTTAGTTCAACGGTTTTTCCAAGTGGTTGGAAAATTTGAAGCCACATTGTTCCAACACCCATCATGCCCAAGAAGACTACATCAAATTGAATTCAGTGATATATACTTTGTATAAAATAAAAACCGATACACGTCACCGATGACGCTATTAAATGAGTGCAGTGATACCACCACTCAATTATATTGAAATAAAAACTATAATGAACTGTTTTATTGAATTTTAAGTTTCCCTTTGATATTCGTTGTTATGAAGTTTGAAATTATCTGAACCATGTAAGCATTGGCTATAATGCTCAAACTTTTATCTTGCATTGAAAAACAAATGTTATTTTCAGAACAATCAGAGTGATATAGTTATCGTTATCAGACTTTCATTTGCGAAATGCCAAAATAGTTAAACAGCTGCTGTCAAGAGTTAGTAGCATCTTTGATATGCTATTCTGAGAAATAATGAGACAATAATGGTCCATTGCTACCCTTAAGGGCTGTTAGAAATGTAATTTAAATACAAAAAATATTAATTAAAACCACAGTAATACATTTTATTTTAGCGTGTAGTAGCAGTCCTAAACTTGAATGCTTCTACGGTTCATTCTATTTCACAAAAAGCAAAAAGCAATAAACTTAATACATAATATCCTACCAAGAGGGTTACAAATACTGTAACATTGAATACAAGTGCTATTCATATAATTTATTATAATTAATATTTATGAACGAAAAAACTACAGTGCACTATTTGTAACTCCGTGTGTCTTTTTCTACTAATTTTTCCTCTGATTAAAGCAGGGCTTACGATTAAATCCTGAGCGAGTTGCTCTTAAGTTTAACTGCTTGATCAAAACATATTTTACTCTATGTGCGAGCACGAGATGTCCGAGTAGCGAGGCAAACGCTCCTCAACGCTTAAATCCTCTAACGATTGAATCCATCTACCGAGTCGAAACCTTTAACTCTTATATAGTTTAACTCCTTTGAGCAAGCGACTACACGAGGATCTAAACCTCACGCAGCTCTTGTTGTTTCACTCGATAAAGGAGTAAAACCCGAAGAGCAGCAAGAGCGATGAGGTTTAACTCCTCGCTCGAGTTTAACTCTCTTATCGGCACCGAATATAAATTAGTTTATGTTCGGTGTTATCGGTAATTATAATATCGGAAATCGGAATATCGGAAATGATTGACTAATCACAAAAAAATTAAAGAAAAAATTGGAATTGAAATAAAGTGTAAAGAACGAAGTTGTAAAAAACTACGAATTGAAAAATACGGAAAGATTATAAAAAACCAAAATAGTTTATTAAACTTAAACATTGAAAAATAAGTGTTAATAAAGTAGAGTTAACTAAAACATATTGATAAGTAGTGCAAGCATTACAGGGACGTCCCATTAGATGGTGTACAGATCAATACAGTAAGGTGGGGTGAAATTGATTTTAAGGGGTGACTTTGATATTTCGCATAAGCTAGATATTTAATTCAAATTACGCGCTTTAACTTTATCCAAGTAAATCACATCCATCCCAAAACCTTCTGTGGTATTTCTGGCGTAGTTTGCTTGTTAAGAGAACAAGGTAAGATTTTCTTATGATATTTTTTAATCACGTTGAATATTAACAAAAAAAATGTTATTTGTACTCCGTTAAATTTGCTCTTTATTAAGTTCATTTATAAACCATCTTTGGTTGATATTTGATATACATGTTCTGTATAGTGTAGACATAATCTCAAATGATGAAAAATTGTTTGGCAATAGCGAAAATATATTTTTTCGTTATTCACCCCCACCCCGAGCGCCACAATAACCTCAACTCTTCATAATATCTCCCTAATATCTCCAATAGAGATATTGGGACATACGAGTTTTAGTTTTAGGGTTGTCGGGTTTGAAAAATTGAGTTTTGCGTACATGAGCATCTAAAAGTTGAGGTTATGGAGTTATGGGGGTTCGACAGTTTGAGATATGGGCTCACTTTTTGCCCACTGTAACTTTAAAATCGATGTAAGTGGAAAGAACAACGGCTACTGAACGACTAAAAACTTGTGAAGCATACTTGACTCTCATTTTTTGGAAATTATTCGGGTATAGGTAGGTGTTAATCGGTTAATTTCGGACAAGTCGGTATTCTTTAAGTTTGTTATTATTGTAAAAAGTGACTAGGTAATCTTTTCTAAGGTAGAACAAGTCATTTTACTAACTAGTAGTCTAAAGCACAAGTCACAAAATCTCAATAAATAACCAATAAAAAAATATGTCCTCTTAAGCACATTTGTGTCTTTAAATATCCACTTATGAAGTCAGATATTTTATTAAATAATCATAATTCATAAATTGTGAACCATAAGCCACATAAATATCAATAAATATAGGATCCGTCCGGTATAGCGAACTGCCCGCGACTCTCGAATGAACTTCAGCTTTACGCTGAGATAGACGGTATGAGCACGGCCGCCGACAACCGATGAGATCCGGGACGGGGCAAGGAGAGTGCATTAGTGGGTGGAGCTTAGAGTGGACTTTCTAGTTTTTTTATGTTCGGTGCCCACAGTAAACACGTAGTAGCCACGCTTATAAATGCGTAAATCACATGAGGAGTTAAACCCTGCCGCACTGCTCGAGGTTTAACTCCTGGAAGGATTTAATCGTACCATCGACTCGGTTGACTCGCTCGAGGAGTAAAACCTCTTGCGTATCGCTCAGGTTTAACTCCCGAGGCGAGCTAAACGACCTAAGTATGTTCGAATCTCATCCTGATTAGATCGTATTCTCTGCAGAGCGTATATCGCTCGCGATAGGAGTTATACCTATCGCCTCTCAAATGACTCGCTCTAGGATTTAATCTCAAAAGGAGCTAAACCTTTTACTCGTAAGCCCTGGATCAAAGAAACATCTTTACCAATGTATTTTAAAAAATATAATCTTTTAAAATTGCTTTTATCTTTTTAATACTGAAAAAATAACTTATTTAACAATAAACAATCACAAAAAAATCCATCCATATGCTAGTCAAAACTATTTCCAAGTACTGAATAATTTCTTAACAATCTGGCATCAGTGCGCTCTAAAACTTAAACGCGTGTTTGATGACATGCATCGGATTTTATTTTGTATGAAGTATATAGTACATCTACCTAATATAGTAAGGTAACTAAATGGATCGAATACGAATTTCGTGTACTAATCTATATCTAATAAAATAATGATAAATTTTCTAACAAACGTAAATGAACTTCACTGACTATGTATACTCGTTAAATGGACTGGCTTTAAAGCAAACATAAAAGTATATTGATTAGTCATTAAAATATATATGAAAAATGCTGTCTTTGCTGACTCATACGCATATGTGTGCACAATGCCATCAATAATAGCATTCGCTGTGTTGTATTTTGTAAAAGGTGTCCCATATCCAAGGTGCATTGATAGTTTATTTGGGCTGCCGACTTTTTATCTCTCATTAAAAACAACCAAAATTCATAGAAATCGACGAGGACAGAAGCAACAGCGGTTTTCGTAAAAAAATTGTTGGATTGAAATCGGGTTTCCGTGGCGTCCAGGTAGAATTCTTAAACCACTGTTACTTTAATTCTTTGAATTTTGGTGGAGTAGAGATTTTAAATATATATCATATTTCTGGTGCAACAGAGTTTTGGTTAATATTCTAGAGAACTGAACACTGAACTTACCTTCATCATTAGCAACAAAGTATTAAATACAATTAACATCATTATAAAATATTCGAAAGGTGTGGATACCACTACCCTCCATATCTTGTACTTGAAGCTGTTCCTTTTGTTTGGCATATACCTTTCTAACGGACGAGCTTGAATGGTAAAGTCTATACACGATTTCTACAAAAAAATAACGAGAATTAGGCAACACACTCCATGGCTCGACAGGGATGGAAATCTCCAACCCTGTCGATTCGAACCCTGTGGGTTCGATTATCGACTAACATAATCATGTTAGTGGATAATCGAACCCGCTGACCGCGATTTTGAGTAGAGGCTCAGATTACACATGTTGCTACTATACACTAGATGTCACCACTCGGTGTTCAGTGAGCTACTATTTCAGATTTAATGGGAACGCAATTTGGACTACGTCTTACTATAGACTAAAAGGGGATAGGATTAAATAAAAACTGACAGGGTTGTAGATTATATTAGTAGAGAATCGAACCCGCTGACAGATATTTGGGGTGGATTTATCTTTTACTACTACTCACTACATGTCACCACTCAGTTTTTAATGAGCTACTATTTCAGATTCAATAGGAAACGTAATATAGACTACATCTTGCTAAAAACTAAAAAGGGATAACATTAAGTAAAAATGACAAGGTTGTAGATTATGTTAGTCGAGAATCGAACCCGCTGGAAATGATTCTGAGTGGAGTCTCAGATTATGTCTTTTGCTACTTCCCACTAGATGTCACCATTCGGTTTTCAGTGAGCTACAATTTCAGATTCAATGGGAAACGCAATTTGGACTACATCTTAATATAAACTCAAAGGGGATAATTTTAAGTAAAAATGACTTACTTGATTTTTGTCGATTTCGCCACTTTGTAGCTCTGCTTCGCCTTGCTCTTGAAAAGTAATAATGATCAAGGCAACGAAAATGTTCACGAAGAAAAACGGAAACACTACGAAATATACAATGTAGAAAATGGACATTTCTATTCGAAAGTTTTGTATGGGGCCCCTGTCTTCGTAGGTGGCCGCCATGGAATTCTGCAGAACCCTACGAAAAAAAGAAAGCATTTAAAAACTGATGACTATGCTTTTGCACTCGATCACTTACTGAGGCCACCCTTCACCAGTCTGGACGGCGAACAGCGTCAGCATTGCCATGGCCACGTCGTCGTAATGGAATTTCTGGAGTGACCATTGACGCGTCTCCACTTGAGGCACATCGCTGTCTTCATCATATACGAAATACTGTCCCCTAGAATCAATACGTCACGTGTTGAAATTTGGCTATCAATTTAATATAATCGCGTTCTCAATGTGAATCGAACGCAGCTACTCCCGATCCCGTGTGGGCGAAAGGAATAGAGCTAATGTTTAGCCCAACGACTGGAATAAAAGGAGGAGTTCTGCCACTTCTAGGCCACCGCGGTGCCCTTATAGAATTTCTTTATTCTTGGGCAAATAAAAAGGGCAATTTTAACCTAATTTAAAGAGCATATAACGATATATTCTTTATGCACTTAATATGTAGAAAAGAAATCTCGCGTAACCCAACACGCTTTCTTACGAAACTGAACTGCTATATGAATTTTAATTTCCATATGGTTGATGTTTCGATTTAAAAAGAGTTCTTCAAATGTTTATTGGGCAAACAAAAAAGAGCATTTTTTACCGGATTTAAAAAAGAAGAAAACATATGGTTCGCTTAAAATGTTGAAGAGAAATCTCGCATAGCCCAACTTAAGAGCAAAGTTTTAATGTGGGTTAATTATCTAAAACTACGACATTTATTTACGACATGAGTGACTGTCTGTCCCACTGTCTAACACAACGACAGTGACATAATTTTTCCTCTCACCCTACGTCATACTCACTGGCATGTCGCCTCGGTGAATTTGCTAGCGTCAGTACAATAAAAGAATTTCCCATTGAACAGTTGAACGGCAATCACAGCGAATATAAACTGGAACAATATGTACACTATGAGAATGTTTATCACATTTTTTAATGAGTTCACTAAGCAGTCGAAGACCGCCTTCAGTTTGGGCACTCTCTTAATTGTTTTTAAAGGTCTCAGCACACGCAGCACGCGCAACGACTTGATTGTTGACAGGTTCGTGGCGGCCGGACGTTTCCTGGAACAGAATGGGGATACGGTTAGCGAAATACAGAACAATAATACATTCAACTTAATACTTACGCGAAATCGAATCCCATGGACACGAGGGCGCATATCACCACGACGGCGTCCATGATGTTCCACACCTCTCTGAGATAGGAGCCGGGGTGCAGGATGATCCCCAGATCGATTATTTTGAGGAACATCTCCACCGCGAACACTCCTGTGAAGGCGTAGTCGAACTTATCCAACACCTTGTTGCGGTAGGACTTCTCGTCGACAGGATCCCTCGGTCGCCAGCGCTATGGAACTGAGACAGATCACCACCATGATAAAGAAGTCGAAGTAGCGCAGGTTCACCACCCAGTGAGCGCACCTTCTCACCCTGAAACCCGAAGCTATTAGCCATCGAACACGCCGGCACCTCGGCAACTTACGGATTGGTCGAGGAGAGTATGAACATGCTGGAGTATGGCAGCATCGGCTTCGGGCCGATGATCTCCTCCTCTTCCTCCGGCTTCTCCTCCTTCTTCTTCCGGCCCCTGACGGGGCTGGGAGGGCACACCTCCACCCTCGGGTTAGATCCCTCCATCTGCAATGCCTCCATCTCCTTCTCCAACTCCAGCGCCTGCTTCTCCTTGTTCTCCTCAGCCTGTTCCTCCTCGGCTGCCGTTAGCTCCTGGGCGTTGGCTAGGTTGTCGACGGCGATGGCCAAGAAGACATTGAGCAACGTGTAGTTACCGAAGAGCATGAGTATTATGAAGTACAGCGAGTATATCATTCCGTTGTCGTGGGGTCCTCCAAGCGCGTTGATGCCGTTGTACATCACTTCGTTCCAATCTTCGCCGGTGAGGATCTGGAAACATATAATGAGTTATTGGTGACGATCACGGCGCGACAACTTCTTTACCTGAAATACGGTCAGCAGTGCGATTGGAAACGTGTTGAAGTTGGTATTGGGCGTGCCGTCGTCGAAGTTGAACTGGCCGCCGAAGAGCTGCATGCCGAGCAGCGCGAAGATCAGAATGAACAAGAACAGAAGGAACAACAGGGAGATGATGGACCTCATCGAGTTGAGCAGCGAGATGACGAGGTTGCGTAGTGACGACCAGTACTTGGTCACCTTGAAGATCCTCAGTAGGCGCAGGGCCCTCAGCACCGACAGGCCGAACGAGCCGCCCTTCACGCTCGACCAGATCACCTCGAAGATGGACCCCGATATGACGACGGCGTCGAAGCGATTGAAGGCCGATTCGAAGTAGATCCTCGGGCCTAGGGCGTACATCTTGATGAACATCTCGGAGAGGAAGAGGCCTAGGAACACAAACTCGGCAAAATCTGGAAAAGCGAACACATTAATTCGAGCTAGGAGTATCTCAATCAAGGAGTATATCAATTCAGTATCTCCATTGCATAAGTACATGTCAATGAAATGTCAAAACACGTCAATCAATTTGTTCATGGTAATGTCGGTTTAACATTGATAAGATTCGAGCACGAATAAATGTAATATGGGAGGAGCTTTAGTCTAGCGAGATGGTTTCTCTTGAGACATACCGTATAGTAATATTTATTTATGATGGAATACTCACATAAAAATTTGGTCAGCCACTCCGGTTGGCCGTGATACTTCGACGGCCACGCAGAAGGTGTTGAAAAAGACCAGCACGATCACTGACCAGTAGAACCACTGCGACTTGATCATGTGCCTAATGGCGAAGCGGAACCTCTTCTCCGCCCTCCAGAATCTGGCGCACGCGCCCTGGCCCTTTACCCTGGACTTCAGGTAGGACTGCCTCCCGAAACCTGCCAACAATACTTCAACTTCAACATTGGAAAATGTCGACCAGCGGAATGAAACGCCGTAGATGATCCGTATTTACAAGAACGCCGTACGGTTCCGGGGAATCGCTCTGTATATCCGCCACTGAACTATAATGATCTCCATCCCTTCCCAACTAGCTTTTTTAAATCTTCCTCATTTTCGCGTATCTACCTTCTAGACTCGTTTTAAAACAAAATTGGAACAAAAATACTGTACAAACGTTGAGTGGATCTAATACAGAGTGATCACCTGAACCAGGAGTTGACGATTTCGAAGCACAAGACAGTTTAGCGTCGAAATTGTCATCGGAATTATTTTATAGTTACTGGTTCAGTTAGCAAACCCTTTTTTGTCAAGATACGAAAAAAATAAAAATAAAACGGTGCCTACTAGATTCATAAGCTACATACATATGTCTAGGACAATGTCAGTTAATTCTACAGCACAACTATCTATTCCTAACTAACTAGGTGTCATGGTTTCAGTAGAATATTACCATACCAGTCTAAAGTCGGTTCACTAAGAGAGTCTACAAAGAAAAGGTACAGGGTTTAACATTCTAGATACTCAAGAGTACGATGCTTTCAATCAAGTCTATCAGCCAGAAGCTGACCTGTGAGCTTGGAATGAAAATAACGGCCTCTGTTTTAGATCATCTAAAATTCCAAGAGAAACCGTGATGTGATGATTAATATCAAGAATGTTGTGGAAAGCTGCACAGGCCAAGAAGTATATTTGAGGGGTAAACTTTTCGAGTTATAACTTCAATTGTTCGTAGTCAAAGAAAATACAAAAATATCAATCAGTTCAAAACAGTATCTTAAATTTTCAAATATTCAAATATCACCTTGTTTTAGTATGGGTAGAACTATTGCTTTAGTTTCATTTTATTGTATTTTTTAACAAACCAAATATTGGCCCATTCTGGGGGTATAACGGAATGAAATGTAACAGAATTACAAGTCGACGACGTCATTGTCTTATTTTGAAACAGTTGAGTAGAGTAATGTCTATTAAATCACTATTAAATGATTCTGGACGTAGTAGTAACAATTATATTACCAGAACAGTGGAAGTTAACGAATATTCAGTGTCAAAATTTCAGTTTCCCCCTCTTTGAAGACAATAAGACCGCAGAAGAGGCGCTACAGAAAGACTTTTCGCAAAAATCATCAACTAAAAGAAAACTAAATAGATTCAGTTTACATAATAAACATTGTCGTATTTCCTCAGCCTCATACCTTTTAGCTTTTTCTTAGACTCTGTAAGAAATACTGTGGATTAAAAAAAGGCATATCAGTAGAGTACTTAGTAAGTAATAAGCAGCTTGCTATTTGACTGTATATTCACAAATGTTATTATTATATACAAAATTGATATTTTACTAAAAACTGGATAAATAAATATTTACACAAAAATAATTAACAGTATGGTCGATATTGAAATCATGAAATCATAATGACATTAAACGAAAAACTAGGTACATATTTAAATGGAAAGAAGGTAATGTGTCATTACCATGCACTGACAAGAACCAATATGATTTCTCGACTACTCAATTGACTACTAGATCGAATGACTATGCCAACAACGGCAGAAGTGAAAGACTATCCAATATCTCTCTCATCTAAATTTCGACTAGATTTTCAAAGGAGAAAAATTCGAGTGTTTACAAGAGAGCAAGAGACTCAAGGCACGGATGAATTCAGTTCTTACCATCATCTCCAACGTCCTCCTCCTCTTGTTCCTCTTCGGTGTCCGTGCTCTTGCTCTTGCCCATCTTCTTCAGTTTCTTCTTCTTCGCCGCTCTCCTTCTCGCCTCCATTATGTGCATCTTTTCCTCCTCTGTCGTTCGCTCTTCGGCCAAAATAACTTCCTCTAAAAAAATCGAGCTTCAGTCGGAATGGTTAGACATTGTATTAAGATTAGACCACCGGAACCTTGCGAAAATCAAATTAGATCAGAAGAATCTAAACTACCTATCTAAAGGGAAATATTTTTCAGAAAAATGTTGTTTAGGTTTCTTTGGTTTTTACTTGTTTATCAAATGAAATTCAAAAACAAAAATTGACGTATTCGAGCGTTTTCTTGAAAAATTTTTCCTCCAATCTCCATTGAATTTATGCGCAACTTTTAACCCTCACTGTATGTTGATTTGAAGCCAATACAGTACTAAAGTGGTTGAAGCAATTGTCTAGCAACGTACCTGCTTTGCAAATCCATTGGACGTAACCGTTTAGTTCTCTTTCGAGTTGAGCAGCCCTTCTCAGTTTTAGAAATTCCTGTCGATTCTCCACTTTTTCTCTTTCTTTTGCAAATTCACTAAACAACAAGGCGTATTAAGGTACTAGCAACTACTAAAATTATAGTGAGTCATATTGTTCTGATTACTGGCAATACTTTGACTGACAATGCTTTTTGGACAACGCCGCAAACCCATTTAAGAAACGATCGTTTTACTAAGGCTTCCTAGTTTTTCTAGCTTGCAGATTATACAAATACTAGCAGGTAGCTACGATCTCTCGACTGTATACCTGCTTCAGTAATCCAGTCAATATACCGACCAAAACTTTCGTTGGCCATATTCCTCGACCTAGTTTTGTAATACTTCGCTCTCCTCTCAACTCTCAGTCTTTCGTTAGAGAATTCTCTGTTGAAAGGAGCCGTTGTAGCATGCATAAGATCGAACGTGCTGCCACCAACTTACCCGCTAAGAACGCCGAGAACTAAGTTCAACATAAAAAACGATCCCAAGACTATGAGTGGCACGAAGTACATCCAGTTGTAGGTGCTGCCCACCGCATCGTTCATCTGAAAACCAGGAAGTTTCGAACCCATCGATAGGAAGTTGAGCCTTCGTCAGTATTCTTACCCAGTACAGGATGGCGGTCCAGCCCTCCATGGTGATGCACTGAAACACTGTCAACATGGCGAAGCCAATGTTGTCGAAGGAGGTGATGCCGTTGTTTGGACCCTGCCACCGCTCCAGGCAGACGGAGTTTCCGTCCCTGCACCAATTGCTCCCTTGACCTACAGCTTGAGTCTCGTTGTCTGTATTGCACGGTACTTCGTCGTCGCCTTCCTTCACTATCTCGTCTAAAATGGAGGACAGGCGTCGTTAAAGGTCGTTCTCGGGTAGGGAGGGAGAAAATGCTTTGGCATTAATTTCGCTATTTTTTTCATAAGCTTATACTTATTGAGAAAAAAATGTCTCTGTTGCGAATTGAACAATCATTATTCTGTATTAGAGTAACGCCAAAGAGTCAACAGCGAAGTTTTAATTTCAAAAAGTAATAAAAATAAAAAAAATGTTGTCTTTCAAAAAAACCCAGGGGCAACGACCATGTTTATGTCAAACATTCCTTGTATACTTATACAACATGTATAAATTGTGACCTGTTTCTGCAGCAAATTTATGCAGTAGACTTTCTTTTACATTTTACGTCTACCTCGAATGCCTTTTGAATAAAAAAAATGCGCCCAACACATTTCGACGTTTTATAAACACGCACGTATAATCTTTTCTTTATAGTTTTGTATATGTAAAGGTTCCTGCAACCAGGAATTTTTATGGGGATCTTTTAAAAGCAACGTTTCTACTAATACGTAATTCTACTCACCTATGTTGTAAAGGCTATAGCACGTACGATGCAGAGCACCTGAGTAGAACTCTAAACCGATGATGGCGAAAATGACTATCGCGAACAACACCAACAATCCGATCTGGAGCAACGGTGCCATAGCCTTGATGATAGACTTTAAAACCACTTGTAGACCTATCGTACATTGTTATCGTTACAGAAGTGTTGGCTTAAAAAAATTGAAAAGTGCGAGCTAAAAATACTGGACCAGCAGAATTTCCAAGCATTTTTTATTTCACATGTTTTGTATATAAATCACTGGATGGTACTGTTTTATTATTTCGTACTCATTCTAGTTCGTATTTTAGCTTACACCCGGAATATGAATTAATATTATTTTTGTGTAAGGTTGTGTGTTTGTGTATAAAAAACTAATGCCTTCGCGGTTAAGAAAGTACCTTATATAGTACAGAAGAGTAATGAAGAGAATTAAAAAGCATGTTAGACATTTTATAAGCTCCTAATCTATATTTGCAGACTACCTTGCACTGTGAACTAGAAGTAACAATATTAAACTACAAGATACAACAAAGAGGCTTCAGTTACTCATAATTTCTAAATTATTTCACGAGCAAAAATTAAATAGTAGTCAGATAAACGCATCATATCGCCTGTTCATCTTCCTTGAATTCTATTTTTTCCTTCAAGTTATAGCTCGACTTCGGAAATCGAAGTGCCCCGAATGAGTTCCTTGTGGTACACCGAGTAAAGTAAGATTTGTTGTAAAAAATCAAGCTGCCTCATTGCCGTACCTTAATAGAGAAGTAGTATGGGTCTTTTCGGGTTACATCTACACATCATCTACTTACTAGGGATGCCAGAGACTAGCTTCAGCGGTCTTAGCACTCGTATAGCCCGCAAGGTTCGCAGGTCCACCGCAATGATATCTTGAGGGAACATTGTGAGAAACCTCGCAAAAATCTAGCCTCTAGCCAACACTACTCGAAAAATACCAACTAAAACTATCGTATGTATCTAGTAAACTCTATTTAATGTAATCTAGTTATGCGACCTGAAACGAGAAACCACAGAGCAAAATGAATATAAAAAAAGAAACAACCAAGTTCAGCCATCAAATCCCGAGACGCACCAGAGAGGCCGAAAAATGTATGGTACTTGGATATACATTTTGGTTGGTAGGTGCTTTGGTGTGCAACCGCGACAATGCTCGAAAAAACGTTGTGGAGGAGCAAAGAAATATAGTTTATGTTCAGGATCAGTCACCAATTACTTGACTGGTGATGATTTTATCGTAATCAGACACGTGATCAGGTCAGCATTTTTACGTATCTATCTCTGTCTAAAGGACTAATATTCAACGTAGATTTCTAATTCGTCTGCTCTACGGCTAGAAGGGGTATCGTGATTTGTCGAGCACTGTCTATCTATTGAAACGAAACATGTCATGCATACCATAATTTTGGCGCAATCAGTATTCAAAATAGCTGAAAACTGAAAAAGAAAAAAAAACACACTTCGACACCCAACGAGTACCCAATCAACCAACGATCATTTAATACGCAAAATTGTGTCATATACATTGGCGGGGCAAAGAGGGAGCGCTTTCCGCCGTTCCGGTTCTTGTTGGGGGTTGCGGTTGTTCTAGATTTTATTGGCAAATAAGTTTAAACCCAATGATTTCCATTTATCTCTCATTTTCTCCGTCATGATGATTAGCACGCGATAAATACTCAGATATGGTAGGACTGGAATTTTATTATGAAATTGGCAACATCCAAGTTCTAAATCAGCAGAGTACAATAGTTGTGCAATCTGATTTTCTTAAACTGTATAAGAACTACAGATAGCACTAAACCATCAAAGTCAGGGCCGAACTTAGTACATAGTACATCACTACGAGAAATACGAAAATATGTATTTAAAAAACACTACCTGGCATCACTTAAGACATGTACGATGTAAGTGTCATAGACGTATTTATTTTTCACTATTGATCAGGGAATATGATCAACCTTTATGTATGAACCTTTGGTATAGTCCTTCTAAACTCAATGTGAAGAGATATATTTTTAATTTCTTTGATGGCTAACGTCGCCCAATGGCGTGCATGTATCTTTTATAAATTCGAAAATCTTGAAATAATTGTTTTCATTCAAATCAATATAGGAGATTCAAATTAGCCTGCATACAAAACTCATAATATATGTAATATAATTTTCTGTAAATAATGCTCATTTAGCCAGACAATTTGAACAAATTGTCTGCCCAGCAGAACCACGTGGAGGTACACTTCACTGGCGGAAACAAGAGGGAATTACTAATATCAAATCATTTTAACTACACAGTGGACCGCATAAGTAGCTAACGAACGTATTCGATGCAATGCAAAATACTCTAATTGGGCCATTCTTGATTGCTGACCGTTTTTAGCTGTTGGGTCGCAGTTACCGGCTCTTCAAAATTTTCTTAAGTATAGTAATATACATAAAGTTGTAAAAATAATAAAATTTATAATTATTTTTTCCAGCAATTTTAAACGCCTTATTTTAATGCTAACTAATAAATTTATATCTATGTATTTTTTAAATATTTCCAAACTATATTTCTAAGAACATCACAAACTAACAGTTTACTGAAGTATGAAGTATAGTTGTATAGTGAGCTTAGCAATTTTAGAAAATATATCTGACAAGCTTTTGTTTTTTTTTATGTCTTCACATTCACATTAGAAATAGTATATAAATTTTTGACGGATATACACTGCGTCAGATAACAACGGATAACAACACGGCGCACTGTGGTACATAGGAGTATTTACGCGAGTAACAATTTGCAATAGTTTTTAAAATTTGAGAACCTTTTATTTTCGCGACACCTTGTAACTGAAGAGGGCAAAGGGGATACTGAAGTGACGGGTCAATATACGTCATGTGGAATAAAACTCTTAATATCTTATAACGTGTTAACCAAGAAGGTTTACTGTAACTAGCTGGTATTTGGT
Source organism: Aromia moschata (assembly GCA_029963805.1). NCBI lineage: Eukaryota > Metazoa > Arthropoda > Insecta > Coleoptera > Cerambycidae > Aromia > Aromia moschata. The sequence continues at coordinate 55,227 of JAPWTK010000984.1, forward strand.
TGTGCATTATAGGTGCATATTTGTCTTATATTTATAAAACTTATGGTAGTGGTGCATATAAAAAGTTACTATTTTTATAATTTCCATACCAAAATATAACCATGACTACTTGTATGAATAGTTATGAATACGTTAATAGAAAGAATCATCAAAAAAGTGAGATTACGTTGCCATTTAAAGATTTACTATTTTTTATATAATTTCTGCGTTTTGGCGAGGAACTGTTATCGACAGTTAATGACAGAGACAGCAATCAGACAAAGAACGGAAAGGACGATAATGCAAAGGTTTTAATTTATTACAGCTGTTACCTCGTGAAAAAAGCCTCATATTTCTTCCAAAACATAAGGAAGGATTGACCAGAACGTTGAATGTCACATTCCAGAAACATAACATCACGCATAAATAAAGTAAAAATTGCAATTTTAAAACACGCTGTTATTGCATTGTTTTATGTGTTATGCTTCTTGATCATATCAACAATTCACTACAATCAATCAATTCGCTACATTCGCATATTAATCAGTGTAAAAAAGTACAAATAAGTAAATATATAATAATAAAGTTGTATGTACAATAATAAAGTTGTTTTGTAAAAAAACGTCATACATTAGCGCGCTCCGCAGCCGGTCAAATAGCGACTGAGCGACATATATCTAATTCATTGAGTCCCTATACGCTCGAATATTATCCCGATAAAAGTAGTTAATTTTGAGAATCGTAACGTTACATGGGTTGCATACTCTTCAGGTAGACTTAGGTTTTTATGTTTTATTAGTTTTAAACGAAAGTGTATACTTTTTCATAAATTATTCCTTATATAAACAATCTCTATTCACTGTCCGACTCTGTCTTTATTTAATATTTTAGTGCTATCTCTAATAAGAACTTAATATATATTCCTGACTTCATGATAACCTTGTAAATCACATTACAGTCTAATAGAGAATTATTTATTTAGTTGCTGTTGTGTGGGCTATTTTCTCAAACCGTTTTTATTATTTTTTAAGGAACTAATTAAGCAGTAACCAATGAAATAGGAAAGCAAAAATTACTCAGACGCTTATGTCTGATATCTAAACGTGTGTCTTATCCAAAAATTTATATTTTGGTGTTATGGCGAAAGGCCTCCCTTTTTTTGACTCGCCGACTGTGTAGTAACCACTAACTAGTAAATATCCACAACTAAAACTTCAAGACTAAGTCTAGTCTGCTCTACATGTTCAGCTGCCGGGTAAAAACTAGACAGTTAGAGAGTTTTGTAGTTGTGAAAAAAATAAGTGAGTCGGTCGTCAAATATGGCGCCCTTACTTGGGATCCTGGAGACCAACTTGAGGGGGCCGCAATACGCGGAACGACCGGAGCATCCGCAGATCTACATCGACATTCGCCTCGGCAAAAACCGTCATCGACCTTTTAAATTATTCGACAGATAGAAAAAAAATATGGGCCTGAAATGCAATGCAAGATCGACTGGAAACCGTACGGTGCAGGATGCAACTCACGGCCAGCTGACGTACCCGAGCTAAGTCCAATTGTTTTTTTTTTAATAGTCACGGCCAGCTGGCGTACCCGATCTGAATCCAATTGATTTTTTTTTCAATAGAAAACCATGAATATTTCGGTCATCCTGCACGGTAGTCGCTACACTAAATCAAAAATGTAAATAACAGGTTTGTCTTACCCGGTGACGACGACAAAAAAAATCCATGATGTTCCAGATGTTCCTCAAATAAGAGCCTCTGTGTAAAACGAAACCTAAAGCTAAAATTTTTAAGGAAGCTTCAACACAAAATATCCCTAGAAAATAAACTTCTGTTTTCTCCTGAAAATGGAAAAAACGGCACACGTTAGTATAAAATGGTGCAATACACAGGGTGTCTCATTCTTAAGGAGCCACAGCGAAACTACATATTCTTTGGGTAAACATATTACGATTTAACCAAACTTACCTTAGTCTAAGAGTTATAGTGCCCATGATACAGGGTGAATGAAAATATTTCTAAAACGGTCATATCTTTTCGTCAGTAAATGTATGTAAAAATCGATATTTGTAATAAAAATATAGGTATTCTAAAACGCTAAAAACTTACATATTTTTTATGTATTCAGAATGCTGCAGATAGCGCCCTCTACAAGTTACATCTAACTGACTGAAAATTTAAAATTATTCTCCTCAAAATAACCCCCAAATACCACATTTACTTGTTACTTATTTACTTGTTATTTATTGATTATTAATTATTTATATATTATTATTTCCTGGTTATTTTACATCGGAAATGAAATTAATTTGACACCCTGTATCTTAGTTACCAATAACTTTTAGACTTTTACTTAAAGAATATGTAGTTTCGCTGTGATCCTTAATAATGGGAGACCCTGTATGGTAGATAAAATAATTTTCAACAATATTAACGAAAAATATAAAACAAAGTATTGATTTTTATTCAACATTTATTCGATAGTCATGATGATGACTGATACTTACTAGTTTTTGTGCCAACATGGTTTTGTCTTGAAAGGGCAGGTGCTCCTCTAATGCCAATACGACACAATTTGCTATGATTGTCAAAAGTACGGCATATTCAAACGGAGTAAACTTGTCATTAAGGAAACTAACATATCAAAATGATGCTAACAAATTCTAACGTACAAATTATAAAAATGAGTAATCACGCATCACACTTGGCGTTATCACGTGCTCATCACGCATAGTCAGCATGTCCATCCATAATAATTGAGATATTCTGTGGTGGAGTAGAAAACGATCTGTTTCATTTCGAGGTAACAAAATTCGTTGAAATAACAGAAATGTATGTCTGAAACAGACTACAATAAAGCTCACTAGTGTTTTTTTTTACTGTAGAGCAGTACTGTAGCTCTTTATCTGAAAAAGTCACAATCAATATCCTATTATCAAAATTAAATTCTTGACACGCTTACGTACAAACGTAATGATAATAGAAGCAAGTTGTGGCGGAAATAAATACATATATTTTCCTCAATGCAGGGCCGTAGCCACTGGGGGATTGGAAAGGGTGCAGCCCTGGTGAAAATATTATGAGAAATGATAAAAATTCTTCTACTTCATTACTGAAAATTTATTTGAAATGTAAAAATCTATGTTTTATTTGAGGTGTGTTTTTTCTTTTTTTTTTCATAAAATTTGTTTTTCTTTACAGTAATTGTGTATTTTGCCCCTATTTCTTAATCAAAGAAAATTCCAGCTATATAAGTTGTTTCCTGTTCTTACGATACTGCTTACAACTTTAAATCCAAAGTTTATTTTTAATTAGCATTATTTTTGTTGTGAATTTTTAGTTTTATAAGTAGGGTTCCGAACTTGTGCTGTAACGCAGGGCCGGACTCGTAATCCGTCATGGCATTGACGGAAGATGACACATGAGAGATCATAAAGACAAGAGTAAAAATGTGTTAATAATGTATGTACATGTACATACCTATTGGTTAAGTCATTCAGAAACAACGACTGTCCTCATTGCTTGAGCATACGTTGCCACGACCAGTAGTTATTCTCGTTAAACGTGAGGGATTTGGCCTGTATATATGGTTGTAGAGGGAAAATGATCGTTCCACATCTACTGAAGTTGAAGTTACAAATGGAAAATAGTTCATATGGGCAGAGGACAACACAACACGCACATTATTTTCACGAATTCGGCACAGGTGTTTGTATCACTAACAGTTTTTTATTGTCACTAATATCAGTACATTATTATGTTTCACACCTACAGAGGACAATACACGTGGTACTACCATTTCTATATGTATGCATTAACGTCCTTATTACCGCAAAATCTGTTGTTTCGTCCACTGTCAGCCACATACATTTATTGCGTATGTCTTTTTAATATTTTCCACGACACGTTGATATAACTTCTATAAATATGTTTTACGCAATGTATGGCTACTAGGCAATGGAAAATCGGATACATATTTGGCAAAAAACCGCCTAAAGTAAATATTTTCGATCATGCAAGACTACATGCGCAAAACACTATGCACATACCAAACCAAATATTTTCTAACCGTACAGGTATATTTTTTTATGGATATTCGAATCAAAATGTTTTTCACTCTCTCGGCGTCTACTAATTATATATCGACGATTGCAAGGAATACATAAAATATGTGATCCGTGTATTGTAAAAACCTTGTAATTTTCAATCATCTTTTTTAAGTCTATTCACAAATGGTAACGACTGTGCCATTATTGCAGAAATCCACACAAAATCAGGTAATATGTAAATACAGTACACGAATTCACGAACTCGCGACAAACAATTGTTTTCAATGCGGCGGCCGACCCGTTTACACCGCCACTAGGGCGCTATCGGAATAGCTCGCCGTCTTACGGAGAAAGTGTGTATAACGAAGTCCTGGGTTCCCCGCGAAGATGTTCCCGGGTACACAGGGGCAAGAAATATGCTTTCAAAAATACGGTTTATACTTTAATTATCATAGTAGAGTTAGTAGAGTAGTTACAACATAATAGAGTTGTATAGTGTCGGCTCTGCGTGACAGCATACTTTCCCGGACCTTATTTATAAGTAAAGATAAACGAAACAAAGGTCTCAAAGATTTATTTATTTGTTTTTATATTTTCTTTATACAAACTTTTTTATTTTTGGTCCTGGTAAAAAATAGTGAGCTCTAGTTAGAATACAATTCAAGATGAGTCTCAATGGCTGTCTATTTTTTTTTTAAATTACCAATAGTAAGTGGCTATTATTAATTCTCTAAAAATCCCTTCGAAATTTTCGTTGTTCGAACCTTTCACCACTCATGCGAGGTGCTCGACTTTAGTCCTATTTTAGCCGTCGGAAGGCGTTAAATTAGCTTATTAGGCTTTTTCACGTTTCGCTTACTCGTGCTATATTTTACTAGGTGAAGGACGAGAATCCTTGAACCTGAAGTTCGAATTAAAAAAAAGTGAGATCAATAAAGATCTCTAGTTCGCTTGATGAGTTGCATACTCTCCATTTAATACAGGTCCGGAGCACCCAGATTCTGAGAGGGCCATCGTAATAATTTAAATTATCGTAGGATTTGTTTAAGCGGATCATTTATATTGATATACAGGGTGAGTCAGAAAGAATGGGTCAACACTAAACTGGAAATACTAGACATCAATTATGATTGAGCTCAATACGCCTTATACCAATGTCGCTGGTTTAAGAGATACAGCGAGTTCAAAGTTTCTCAATAATTAAGAAAGTTTTGGCAGTTTTTTTTTGTATGTGAAAATTATGAATTTTAAGCTTATTTTGACGTTGCTCTTAGAGGACGCTAGTTTCACTGTATTATTTAGGTAAATTAAAATATATATTTTTTATTTGTTGAGCTATGCGTAAAATAAGTCGAGAATCTAAAACAACGCTCATTCTACTATCGGTCTTTAAATTATTTGCATTTATAAGGTTCAATGTATTTTGTTGATTTTTTTTCAGGCGCTGATATTCCTATATTTTTTCTATGTGGGCTTGTATCAACATTTCTCAAATTTACATAATATCATTAAATTGTTTGGCTATTTTGCGTGCGTGTTTATTATTATTTGTGCAAGAGGACTAGCTAGTAATCAGAAAATGCCACGACAATCGTTTTTCTAACAGATGCGTGATATGATTTGTATTTTTGCTCATGTAAATTTTAACGGACATGACCGGCGGAGGTGACGGAGGTGACCCGAAGATATCTACAATTATACCCAAATTGAAAGCAACCTAATCATACTTTTTTTAGAAATCCAGACGAAACTGGATCTTTTCGCCCTAAAAGTAACTAACCATGGTACTCCGAAAACTATCACAGTGGATGAAGAAGACGAAATTTTAATTCGTGTTTTGGAAAGTCCAGGTCTTGAGTATTCATCGGCTAAATGCGGCAACGGGGCTAAGCTAATTGTTTATTTGTAGAATTTTGAAAAAGAAATTCTCCATCTATATCTTTATACTCCGGTTCAGCAGTTATTGCCTCAGGATTTACCTAGCTTGTCTATAATTTGCTCAGTTTCTACAAAATATTCAAACCGAAAACCCAGATTTTGAAAATTTTATTTATCGATTAGGAACAATCATTTGTGGGATTACGAAAATCCACATACTGTAAAAGAAAGACATTTTCAGCACGAGTTTAAGGTGAATATTTGGTGTAGTCAAATTTCTAATTTTGTCATTGGACCTTTTGAATTGACACGCAATCTAACTGGACCTCGGTACTTTAACATCATTTAGATGAGCTCCTAGCAGATGTACCACTTGCATTAAGAGAAAATTTGTGGTTTATGCACGACGGAGCTCCATAACATTTTGCCTTGCCAGTACGTCAATATTTACATGAGCATTTTCCTCATCGGTGGATTGGCCATGGAAGTGAATTTGTTTGGCCACTGAGAAGTTCAGATCTAAACCCTCTGGACTTTTCTGTATGATCAAATTTGATGGATTTAGTTTATCAGGAAGAAGTTAATTCGCTTCAGGAGTTGCGATAGATAATACAAGAAGAAAAATATTTCAAAATAATAGGGAACATTTCTTTAACATTCAGAGACATTTAAGGTGTATTTTAATGTGGTGGACACTTCCAACATTTGATTTGAAGTTTGTCATTATCAACCATTATAATAATAATAATAATAATAATAATAAAAATCTTATCAAAGCCATCAAATCGTGCGCTGTTCCAGTGCTGACATACTCTTGATGAGCTCGACCGACTTACCAGGCGGCTTCTAACTAAGTTCAGGCACTTACACACTAACTCTTCCGTAATCAGACTCTACCTACCTCAAAGACGAGGTGGAGAGGTCTATTGAACATCAAAAATCAGTGCCTTAATCAAGAAGCTTCCTTAAGAAGAAAACTGCTAACGAACAGGGACCCGCTAATAACAGCAGTTATTAGCGGCAAGAGAGGACGCTGGTTACACGCCTTTGAGCCTAGGATGCGAACTTATCCCAGTCGACGTACCAACAGAAGAGGAGCTCCGGACCCAGTGGATGGAACATGCTTTGCAGGGTCGTTTTCCAAAAATGCTACAGCCAGACCACATCGACAAAGAAAATTCATTAAAATGGCTTACCGACGGCTATCTGTACCCCGAGACCGAAGGCTTCTTTGACTGCCATTCAGGACAGGGTTATAAAAACAAGAAATTACCAGAAGAATATCCTAAGAGACGACGTCGAAGACAAATGTAGAAAATGTGGATCTGCAGGAGAAACTATAGAACACATAATAGGAGGGTGTCCCGTGCTATCAGAGTCAGCATATTTCGGCAGGCACAACCAACTTTGCGAAGATGATCCATCAACAACTGGCACTCAAGTATGGCCTGTTAGCGACGGCTCCGCCATACTACAAATATAACCCGGAAGCTGTGCTGGAAACGGAAGTTGCCGTGTTGTACTGGGATAGGCTAATCATCACCGATCGAACAGTGGACTTCAACCGACCAGATATTGTGCTGATCAACAAGGAACAACGAAGAAGGATCATCATAGACATCGCAGTGCCACTTACCCACAACATTCAGAAGACTGAACGGGAGAAGATCGCGAAGTACGAAAATCTGTCAATCGAGCTGAAGCGCCTATGGAAACTGGAGAAGGTGGAGACGTACGCGAGAGTAATATCGTCAGAGGGGAGTGATGACGACCAGATTCGCCAGGAATATCGCGGCATTAGGACTGTGTTATAATATTATTAGAAATGGCCAGAAGGCAATATTGTTACAGACTTGCCACATTGTAAGGAAGGTTTTGAGATAGGATGAATTTCCCTCCCCTCGCCTGAGCCTAATTTCTGCTGGAGGCGGGGGATGATATCAAGCCATCACTGTCTGCAGCAGGAATGGGTGAATATTTCCCAGAGTTTACGCTGAGAAGTGTGACTATAAAGTCGGCGAAATAATAATAATAATAACAATTACCAATAATTGTTATTGTTATTTACTGTTGCTTTGATTGCATTGCTTGTCCGTACCTTTTCATCTTTTATGAATAAAATATCATAACAAAATACATTGATCCTTTTAAATGCAAATAACTTAAAAACCGACAGATTTAGATGACCTAAACAAGAGTACATTTTCTGCGTACAATTGAGCGTTGTTTTAGATTTTTTTACGCATAGCTCAACAGATAAAAATATATGTTTTAATTTACCTAAATAATACGGTCAAACTAGCGCCCTCTAAGAGCAACGTGAAAATAAGCTTACAATTCGTAATTTAAATATAAATTTTAATTATAAATTAAAATATAAAACTACCAATTTTTCAGATTTATACTATCAAAACTTTCTCAATTATTGAGAAGTTTCAGAATAAAATTTAAACTTTAAACACGCTGGTATCTCTTAAACTAGCGACATTGGTATAAGGTAAGTTGAGCTCGGTCCTAATATTTTGGTTTCTAGTATCCCCAGTTTAGTTGGACCATTCTTTCTGACTCACGCTGTATATTAGGTATTAGTGAATTTAATGCGACTAAAGTATGAACACGACAAGTTTTATGATCCCTAAAAAATATATTACTCTTAAATAAGAAAATAGTCCTACGCCACCCCTGACTATTTCAATTATTGGGAAGAACATGCTTCCCCTGTGTGATGAGCATGTGATTCATTAGTTGTGTAATTTACACAACAATTTATTTATTTAATTATTTAACCGGTTCACCGGTACAGTTTTTGTCACTGTTCCTAACAAAACTGGTAGCCTCGAATAATTTACGAAATCATACAATATTTAGTACACAGAGGTTTTTTGAATCACTTGAATCGATTCTGAAAGTTTTTTTTTGGATCTACCACCACCGAAGAGTGAAAATAGGGGTTGGGGTGAAATTTTGAGTTATTTCAATTCTTTACCAAACCGTTCCACATTTTGGTTGCAAGGGTTTTTTGTGTCTCTAATTTGATTTCAAGAGTTATTTTTTTGATTTACTACCATCGAAGGATGGAAAATTGGATGGGGCTCATGTGATTCTTTCAATTTTTTCAATTATTTATGAATTCACACCAATTTTTTGTACAGGATTGTTTGTTACTTTCATTCGATTTGATCAAGGATTTCCCATTCGAATTACAGACTGAATGTTCGAATGAATATTGTATGTAATACCACATCATAAGATCAGCAAATAGCTCTATCCAAAATCATAAGTACGCGCATTACTTGCTGCGCATCGCTCGCAGTAGGTAGATGGGTTAGGCGTATCTCTAACGTTATTGAAGACTACTGCAAAAGATTAATGCGAATATAACTTATTGTTCATCTCAAGAATACTTTATTTACGTATTTTATACTGTTGTCATATATTCATCATGTACAAATGAACGCAAAATATATTTTTTTAATTCCTTGTACAACCCTGATGGCAAATATGCCTCGTTCCGTTGCAAAACGTTAGTATACGTGCTCTGACCAGTAGTCCGAGGTCACGAAATCTGGCTTACTGACTTCAAAGCGCCAACAATCGAGTGATTTTGTTGGTCTTCCTACGCTGTGATAATACTCAAGAAGATTTTAATTTTCGTCTGCCGTATTCTATCCGCCACTTTGAATGTCCAAAATCTAATTTTAGATTTGTAATCAGCGACCTCAAAAACTTCTATATATTGCCTTTTATACAGTTTTGCACAAATTTTTAGTTTTTTACCTCCATATTGGTTCCGCCATTTCGAATTTTCATTCAAATTTGTTATCAATGACCTCATAAACCCCTACATATAGCTTTTCAGATTCGCACACACATTTTTAATTTTCGTCCGCCATATTAGATCCGCCATTCTGGATTTTCACAATTTGATCCCAGAATTGTAATTAGGTATCTAAAAATCCCCTACATGCAGTTTTTCTAAAATTCCGAAAATATTTGAATTTTTGTCCGCCATTTTAGATCGGCCATCTTGAAATTTAAAAATCTGATTTTATATTCGGCAACTCGAAAAACTGTGATCAGCAACCTTGAAAAAACCTTTATCAAAACAATTGTCGGTGCAGATTCAAACAAATAAAAAAAAGATTTACTCCGCACCAGGGGGTTAAGACGCCATATTTAGTCCACCAATTGAATTTTATAATTCTGATGCCACATATGGATTCAGTGTCCCCAAAACTCATACGTATATCTAATACTAAGTTTGGTACAAACCAAAATAAGAAAGATCTGATATATGCACTTTATCATTAAAAAAAGAATAATATTTTATTTTATCTTATATTTTTATTTAAAAATTTTAAATTTATTTTTTTTAAAATTAATTTTCTAAAAAAAGAAAAAAGACGATACAATATAAGGTAAATTAATTTCATATACGACGATATACGAGGTGTGGCTATTAAATAACCGAACTTATGCTGCTATCAGCGCGCTGCGAGCGTGTCACGACAAGTTTGAAGAGAACTGTGTCTGATGATACTTTCCCCACTCTGAGCTCGCTGGACAATCCAGTTGGTGGCTCAGTTTGACTGTAGCAGTCGTTTGAATTAGCCTACGCATCAGTGACGCATCGAAAAATGTTAAGTGTTTAGATGGAGCAACGGGGTTAATCTCAAGTTTCTTGTTAAACTGGGGAAAATTTTTACAGAAGCTTATGCCATGTTAAAGGAATGTACGGGAATGAATGTTTATCCCGCACACAAGTTTTCGAATGGTTTAAACGGTTTAAAGTGACGTTAAACGTGGAACGACGAAATCCTTCAACATACGCAAAGTTTGCGCAAAAATGGTGCCAAAACTCCTAACTCCCGAGCAAAAGGAATCAAGAATGAACATTTGCGTTAACATTCTAAACAACATTGACACTGATCCAGGCTTGTTAGACACGGTGACACTGAAGGGAACAAGTTTCGAAAGTGTGGAACGGTGTAGAGATCGCCAAGGGGAGTACATTGAAGGCGAAAAAGTTGCTACTGCAATTGGTAACGAATAAAAAGTGTTATGACAGCAGTTCGGTTATTTAATACTCACATCTCGTAAGTTAATGTGGGTCATTCCAGTTGAAAAACAAATTATTCATTAAAAATATTTGAATATCTCCAAAACGGTGGGTTTTTGGTACCATATACGGTTAATAAAGTCGATTTGAAATTCAGCGGTACATTAAAAACGTACAAATATACAAGGTTAGGGTGCTTCATTTGAAACCAACATTTTTTTCTTTTCGCTGACACATAAAAATTTGGCTCCTCACATCGAAAAAAAATTTGAGCTCTCAATTTTAATTTTATGTACTTCTTGATCGATGAATTTTTCCCATTTAAATTACATGTAAATCATTGGTATTTTTTTAAAATTGTTGTAGCTCAGTTCGGTTTTATGATTTTTCATTGCGATTGGTCGCAATCTGTAGTGTATTAGAGACTCTTTAAAGGTGACCATTAATATTTTCTGTAACTTGACCCGTCTCGTCGGTGTCGGCCTTGAAAGCCCAATTTTCACGAAAATTGTCATATTTTCTTTGTTATCAGAGTAACGGCTGAAATTACAACAGTGGCGGCTGGTGATAAAGGGCACAGGGGCACGTGCCCAGCCCAAATTTCAATTCAAAGAAATTATTTCTTTTGTGTTAATTTACTATAAATTACTGACAATAATATCAATTAATTGTATACGACAAACTATTCATATTCTATTATTCCTATTATTCTTATTACTCTTATTATTCCTTTTATACCACAAATAATGATTTTTATCACATATATATGACAGACTATCGATCGAGCACCGAGCCACCATACTCTGAATTCCTCATTTCGCGCGTGGGCACACAGTTTCTCAGCCCTCGTTTTTAATCGAGCTTTTCGGTGACTGGTAAAGTGGCCGACGATTGCAGACCAGACAGACGTCGTTAAATCGGTCGAAAATCAGCTGAACGGGTCACACTTGTTGAGTGACCTTTTTTAGTGTTTCTTCGCTGAGAAGTGTGTTTTTACTGTTTTTGATTGTGAAACGTTTCAAAATGAATTCGGTGGACTTTTTATTGACTAATAAAGATATTACATACGAGATCCGAACGGAAATTAAAACGGTTAGAAAGGCCAATACCCGATTTGATTATTTCCAAAACAGACGTAGGAAAATCGTGAAATTATTCACGAAATTTTAATAGTAGTGTCTACGACAGATTTAAGTGGTTATGTGGGTATCCTAAAAGAAACAAACTGTTTTGTTTTATTTGTTTAGTGATGGGTGGTAACCGAAGTGCATGGACTCAAGAAGGGGTGAGTGATTTAAAACATTTAAATGAACGAGCTAAGAAATATTCTAGCTACAATGAAAAACATTTACATAACATCTTTAGATTTTAGTATGTTGGGAAAGGTAGACATAAGGCAATAGCTTGATAGTGCTTATCGTGAAAATGTAAGACGTCACTATGAAAATGTGGATAAAAACAGACGTATTTTAAACCAACTAATTAATTGTATTAAATTTTTGTGAACAATAAGGACAGGCCAGCTGATTTCCTCTACAAATAACGGTAAGATACGTATATCAAATTTTTTCACATGTTACCACCCATTATTTTAATATATTTATGCCCTCAATATTTGTGTTTAAATATTATTTCAAAAAGCTACCAAATCCCAAAAACTATTCTTGTGAAAGTCTATATTTTTGTATAAAAGAATTTTTCATTGAAATTCTGAAGTGTCAGTAAAACGCATGACCTTGAAAATTTTTAAAATTTTCGCCTGCGGCGCCATTGGTAGCTAATGAGGAATCCTACTGATACACGCTGTGCCTACCCATGTAAAACACCCACGAGCCGCCACTGAGTTACCTGTACAATAAAATAGTAGTTTGTGATTCATTATTGGTCTCATCTAGTATCTAGTATGGTCGCATCAGCAGGTAACTTCGGAACAATTTGCTATGTCAAATAATGAATCTAATTTAATGTTCAAATCTAACCCTTTTCTGCTGTCCTAATGTTTTTTTTCTTCGAAGAATTTCTCTTCAAGTTTTGATAAGCATTATAATAATTTTCTAATTTTTTGATAGAATATTGTGAGCGGCTAGTCGGAATTAAAAACTGAAGCCAAATATCATTTAATTCACGAATCACTTGAGTAGCACTTTGCCTGATAGTTAACTTCAAAAGCTTCAAAAACCAATTTTCAAAATTAATTTTATCGAAAATAAGCCTTAAATTATTGATAATAAGCTAAATTCGAGGAATAATACAATAAGAGTTGATTTTTAATGCATTTTTTAATTTTTAATATATTAAACTGAATATATCTTGTGAACCACGCACTTTAGCAAAATATGTAATGAGACATTTTTTGCAGGGAATTTAATTTCCTACAAATTGTAACTATTTTATTATAACTTCAGCCGTTACGCTGATAACAAAGAAAATATGACACTTTTCGTGGAAATTGGGCTTTCGAGTCCGACACCGACGAGACGGTTCAAGTTACAAAAAAAATATTAATGGTCACTTTTAAAAGTCTCTAATACACTACAGATTGCGACCAATCGTAATGAAAAATCATAAAACCGAACTGAGCTATAACAATTTAAATAAAATACCAATGATTTACATGTTATTTGAATGGGAAAAAATCATCAATCGAGAGGAAGTCCTTGCAATTAAAATTAAGGGCCAAATTTTGAGAGGAATTTTTTTTCGATGCGAGGAACCAAATTTTCATGTGCCAGCGAAAAGGAAAAAATGTTTGTTTCAAATGAAGCACCATAATACAAGGTGTTCCATTTAAAATAACGAAGTGACTTGATAGCAATAGGCGTGCTGTTCTGAAAGGATATGGCCACTCGATGATGAAGCGCGTGTACTTCCGGATGGGGTTCTCCTCGGAGAAGAGGAAGAGCGAGGAGGGCCCGTGTCCTTGCGCGGCCCGCTGGCGCCCCCATTCTATCAGCTGCGCCCGCCCCCGCCTGCTGCTGCTGCGCCGCCTGAGCCGCCGCCTCCTGCGCTGCGGCCAACCTGAAACACAAACAGAGTGTTGAGAGCGCGCTTGCCGCCGCTAAAAACAAAAAGGTGGTGGAATTTGATGGGCTCGTATTGAGGAAGCGTGGGAGCAACATCATATTTGAAAGGGTGATTGACTTAAGGTAGTTCCTCCGCAGCAGTCCAGTTAAAAAGTTTTGGCTTAGTACTCACGTTATACATATTATCAGTATTGAGACCGTACAATACGTTTTTTTTATCGTGACTGTACTGAAATGAATGAAATGTATGAAATATTATTCTGTATGAAAATCTCGCAACGTCGCGTATTTATTTGCCTTACTCATCTTATACAGCCCAGACGTACTTATAGTTTCTAAACGCAGTAAACATAAACACCTTACTGTTTTTGTTGTTATTTAATTAAAGAAATAATTATGGGAGATGACATCCGTTACAAAGAAATATTTATTAAAAAAAAGTCCTTTATAAAAAAATAAAAGTTGCGAAAAAATTGCAATAAGTAATGTTATTTCATAAATGTTTTGTTTTATGTTTGGTTATAATTTTGTCGTTCAATATATTTTGTGTTTAATGTTATAATTTATAACAAATGAATAAAGTATTCTATAAGACTTATTCCTTCATGTTAATGCATATCAATTACTTATTAAATAAATATTTTCAAGTATTTGCTTTTATACTTTTTGATTGCTTCATATGTTCGCGCCTTTTCCTTTCGTTCCGACATTTTACTCTCCTTACAACGTTGCCGTATCATTCCCACGCAACTATTCTTATATCTCCTCCACAGAAAATGATCGTCTAAATGAGTTATTCATTTACTTGTTTATCAAAACTATGAGGTAAATAATTTCTATTTTTTGTTAATACCTTCCAAATATGTTATTCAAACAAATATTAGTTTTTTATCGAGATATTAAAAGTCCTTCAATGATAAACATAAAAAGCGTCATTTTCCCACGCTTCCCCCATGCAATATGTACAAAAAAATGTCATTTTTAATTGCAATTATCTCATGTTTGATGAGGTCAATCATCTTCAAATTTTAACAGCGTGTGAATTATGCATTTAATGACTTATATTCCAAGTTTTGAGTTTTGACTTCTTGCTTTCATAACCGTACTACCTTAAAACGGAGATAAGAGCAAAAAAAACTTTTCATGAGGCCCACATTTATTATTTCGAAAATTATTTTCGAAAGTTTCCCAAGTTTCGTCCTATTTAGGATTTAAGTTTGGTAAAAACCCATTAACCCCTTAACTACCACGGTAATTTCTTGAAATGTGCCCTGACTGCCGAACTTCGGGATTTTGACAACTTAAATTAGACATGTCATTTACTACGTGTTTTTAACCGCTGAACATCATGGTTGTTACGTCCATATCTTTTCTTTTTGTCTTAATTAATTACTCTTTAATTAGCATTAGTAGTACCTATAAATTGAATCGATCGCTCATTTGGCCATTCTTGCAATAAATATAACACGCGGTATATGATCGGCAAAAAAGAGGAGATTTTTGTTATACCTTTTTTGAGTACGAACAGAGTTCGTGGAAGCCGACATATACGCAAGAGTCGCTTTCCCGCATATATACGCAAGAGTCGCTTTCCCGCATATACACGCAAGAGACGCTTTGGCAATTGAGTCGTAAACCCGCATCGCTGAAGTCTTTCATATAATATATCGCTTATACCGCAACCGCTAAAATTCGCTTGTTCCGCATTATACCGGTTAGGAAAGTGCAAGATTTCAAAGCCGAGCATTAATAAATAAGAAAAAGAATAAACTCTGACAGATAGAGGAACTGACAGAGAAATATTATATCTATAGTTGCCAGACTAACATGTCATTTTAAAACTTTATGGCCGTTATTCTCTGTCTTTCGTGATAGGGTAGCAATAAAATATGTAGGCGGGACGCCCCGCCCATAAATTATAATGCGCACGTGTCAATTGAATTATTACATCGTTATTGGTCTACGGAAAAAAAAGCACTTGAGTATTCCTTGCGTACGCAGTTGGTATTTTAGGCGATTCCATCGTTGGGCCATTTTTTATAAACGGTTCCTTAAATGCAAACAAATATTTAACAAATAAAACAAACTGTTTACGGACATGAACATGAAAGACCACGAAATTTAAATGATTTACGGGCCAGAATTGTACAAGTCCTAAATTGTTACGTTTAAGAAATGTTAGAACGCGTAAGAACTGAGTTTTACGATAGACTAGGGTTTTGCGAAGAACAAAGGGGCGACATTTTGAACCACTTATTAAATAGGCATTTTTTCTTTCTTTCGTCTTATAACCGGGTTGATTTATATTTATATCTTTTTATTTTTTATAGAACTTCAATTTTATTTTCTTGCAGACCGGTTAGTTAAGGAATACAAAAAATTTGAAAATAAATACAATTATGTTCGTACACTTCTTTTAAGTCTATGGGATAATTTTAAGTCAGAATTACGTAAGAATTTCGTTTCATACAGCTAAGTCGATGTACACCCTCATTGCTGCGAAAAAGTACTGAGTCCGACTCACTCAAATTCGTTAGGTGATGGGTGGTGTCTCTCCACCTCCACATTCCAGTTTCTGTTAACGCGCAGGTAACGTTTTACATCATACGTTTCTAATACGTACACAAGCGTGAAACACTGGTGCATCTAACTGTCTTTGTCTGTCCTTACTGGTGTCTTTTAACTTATTCTCTTCTACACATGTATCGCAAGTATGTAATGGTGCAATTTCCTATGGTGTATATGTATATTTCCGCAACCGCTTAATTTCCGGAGTGAAGTTCCTGACCAAGCAAACCCAGCCCTCCGGTACCGTAGAGACCGAGGCTTGGATCACACCAGGTGGACAACAACCACTACAGGCAGGTAACATAAATCTCCTCTTTTCGTTGCAATAATTTCCCCGCTTAAGAAGGTGTGTTTGGTAATTATAAATTAATTATTGAACATAATAATGGTGTCAGAATTTGGCCTGGATACCCTCCGAAATACCAATTTTGGCAGGAAATTGTCCCAAAAAATGGCTCAATTTATGACATTTTGTCCATTGATCATCATTGTGTTATCTGAATTTGTCTTACACATGCCAAATTATCATAGTTTAAATTTTGTCATTTAATTACCTCATAAATCTTCAATCTACAGTTTTCCAATATTTTATTCAGACATTATTTCCGACGTATTTGGACACACTGAATCTCTTTTTGGACACACTGAAAGTCTTGTCCAATCTTCGCCTCAATTATTGAATCTCTGAATAATATACAAACTTTGCGAGAACAGGAATCAAAACAGTTTTTCCTAATGTCATAAATTAAGTCATTTTTGGAGCAATTTCTCCTCAATATTGGCCTTTAGGAGCACTTGGTCCAAATTTTGTCAACATTGTAATGTTCAATGGGCCAAAATATATCGGAAATGATACAGCTTGTCAAAATAATACTGTTTAAATGGGGCACATAACTTAATCATTTCCTCAGAGCTCTAGTCTGTTTTGGGTCCAAAATAGAACCCATTAAACCCCGCTATCATGTTCAGTATTCCCAAAAATATAGAAAAACACATGGTGATTGCATTTTACACATTATCAGGCGTTAGTAGACATTTACTTATAGGACAAATATGTAAAGGGGTTAAGCCCCGGTGTGGGTCTTACAAAACTTCATAGTGTCTTGTTTAATAATAATAATAATAATAATAATAATAATAATAATAATTTTATTTTCCTTTAAGACGTGATACAAGTACGTATAGGAATAGTCACAAGTCTTAAACTAAGATCTACAAAAATAGTCATTTACCGAGTAAAAACATTCATCCAGTAAATACTCCTTCAATTTGGTTATGAATAAATGATCTTTTTTTATACATTTTATTTCATTGGGCAGACAGTTAAACATCTTTGGTGCTATATAATTGGGAGAGGTAGCAGTTAATTTTAGTCTAGTTTACCTTGTTCCTGTCGGTGTATTAGATATGGTTTGAATTTGAAGTTTGTTAATTATTGCCACATCACAGGATTATCATAAGCATGAAGTGTCATGGTACTATCGTAATCGGTCTTCTCAGAACCCCCATATGTTAAATTTGAACAAGAAATATACAGAGTATTTATTTCTATACGATCTCAAATTTCATTCATTTATCGAATTTGAAAGCCTCTAGATGAGTCAAAAATGCCATGGAATTATATCAGAACAATATATCTAATATTAATAACGTACACAAACTTATAGTAGTTAAAAATTAAAAACGTAAAAAAAAACGTAAATGGTCATGAAACCCTTGAATGAACAAGACTTGAATAGCGTAAAAAACGACCTGTTCAAGCATGTCATGGCCAACTATGGTTTCCGTTTAAGAAAATAGGTTTGGTCCAAAATTAAAAAACGATTAATCATTGCAAAAAAATAGATACGCCACTGGATTCTACATAAAGAATCTATTGGACAACATTGTAACAGTATCAAAATTATCAAAATTGTGGCCACTACAGTAATGGATAGAAATGGTTGTTTTTTTAAAAATCCACCGCAACTAAAAAATGGTAATGGTATCAAATCTAGTTATCTCCGTAAATTTTCTTCAAAAAAGTATTCTCGAAAACGACATCTTTCTATCCTCTGTTAGGTATAACATTTTTGTTACAAACATATATTTGTCTGTTTGTCGTTTGAAATATAAAAATTACAAATATAAACAGCTGCAAGTTTTGTTATATAAATTGTTATTGTTGATTCTTGTTTATCACAGTCAGCAATGCAAGTAGGTATTCATACACCCACTTTTTGAAGGTTGCCTAAATTCTGATAATTTTTGTACTACATTTTTTTTTGTTTGGTTTGTACTACATTTGGTTTTGTTGCTAATAGATTACAGCTTGTGAAATTATGCGTCTAATAAGCCCATGTTGCAGGTGATATGGCGATTGTGAGAAAATATATCGCTAAAAAAGTAAAACGGTGATGTTTTCAAAAAGCCATGAATTACACTTAAGTAAATGAATGAAGGAAAAAAACGAGAATATGAAATCCTATTCAAAGTTACTGGACTCAAATTAATGAGAAATCTTCAGACTAACAGGTATTTTGGAAAAAGTTTTCATGAAAAATTTCTCAAGTTTAACCAAAAATATCATGAAACTTCAAAAAAAGACGATACGCCACACATAACTCTAAAAATGTTAACAGGTTAATACGAGTTCGTATTCCTCTAGAACTTGCTATGTTTTATTAAAAATTCATCAACAGTGAATTTTACGAAACCTATAGTAAGGAAGGTAGTGTTTTGATATTTTTTACAAAACAGCTCGGTTAATCAGATAGATCCTCTGAAGAATTCCGTGTAATATGAGTCAAAGAACTTTGAAAAAGATTTAATATTTTCTGAGTTGGTCATAGTTTTTTGAAAACATCCCAATTCTACTTTTTTAGAGATATCTTTTCACACAATTGACATATCATCTTGAACGTCGTCTTATTATAAGCAGAATTTCACAAATTGAAATCCTATTTATCAGAAGCAAAAAAAAATCAATACTACAGTATCTACAAAAATTATCAGAATTTAAACAACCTCAAAAAGTGGATGTATGATGAGGAGTTTCGTTGCTGACTGTACATAGGTGGATTTACCTACATATAACCCAAATCAGTGGCGGTTGGTGATATTTCAGTTAGCAATATCTTGAAAACGACGCAGGGGACCCACTTCACTTTTTAGGTGATGATTTTTATAGGACTTTTTTGTTTCCCAAAATTAAAATGGCCATAACTTTTTGAAAAAGAAATTGTAACAAATCGAAAAACCTCTCCTTATATTTGTTTCTAGATTATGAAAAAAATATATACTGCAAATATTCCACAGAGCGTTACTGAGATCCCAGGGTGTTCTGCAGTTTCTTTGACATTTTTTTCGCAAACTTTGCTGACGGTTTTTTCACTACAAATCCTTTCTGTAAGAGGTGCATAGGCATCACCTAAAAAGTGAAGTGGGTCCCATACGTCGTTTTCAGGATATGGCTAACTGAAATATCACCAACCGCCACTGACCCAAATCCTAGGTTGTAGGTACATTCCCAGGTCCCCAAGAGGAGACCTGGGTTTTACGTAATGTACGTAATTTTGACATAAAAATGCAGCACTTAATAACCACCTATGTGGGTAGTACCGTAACGTCTAGTATATTGCTGTCAGTAATCAAACTGTTATGTTGAGTACAATCGGAATCAAAAAGTAGCTGAATATAAACATTATAGGTGTATGAAGTTCACAGCGCTGCGTGTGAACCAAACACGAAGCCAAAAAAACAAGCTGACCATACAAAAAAATCCTTGTAAATACACTCACATCTCGGCCATTTTTTCCACTCTAATTTCTTAAGCGATCACTGGCGCAATATAGCACGTTTATACGTGTCCAAGTTCAAGCGTACACTGAGTGCGAAGCCGCGGACGAGACGCCAGCACGAAAAAACCCTCATCTTCGTAAACAAACGCATCGACTGTCCGCACTCCACTGAGATCCTCACCGCGGTGCGTCATGATATCAACGCCAACTCGGAGAAAATCTGCGGCCACACTGGAAAACGTTCCTCGGCTGCGTATTTTTGGAAAAGCCATCGTGTGACCCGCTGCCGGTGCCATTCACGCTGGGTCCAGGTCTCTCGCGCGGGGGCGGGGGTGCCTCGGGACGTCTCCCTCGCCCCCGCGGAGTCGGTTTCCAGGAATGTGTCGGCACGGGAAGGGAATCTCATCCAGACGGCGGGCGCCTCGGCGCTCCAGAGCGACGCCACAGATCTATAGTCTGCCTCCGATGTGGGTTACAGTCACTGGCGTGGAGTTGGAAAGAGATCCTGACGCCAGTCTCGGCGACGGCGATATAAATCCGGGGGAAGGATAATGACTAGAGCCAGGACTCCAGCGAGACGCAACAGAGTCGGACCGAGGTCATTATTATCTAAGTGATAGTTGATACAATAATGAATATTTGAATAAACATAGGTACAAAACTACAGTACAAAACAACTTTGTACAAAATAAAAACCGATGCACGTCACCGATAACGCTATTAAATGTCTGCAATGATACTGCCACTCGATTATATTGAAATAAATACGGGAGAGGCGGGCAGCCAGGGTCACTTTAGTTTGAGAGGTCATAAAAAATATAAATCTTTAATATAAACTAAAACAATATGATTAAATGACACGACTAACAAGTAAGGAATTTATTGCTAACCTCAAATTTGGGTCATTCAAGGTGCATTAAAAACTTATTTGGGTATAATAGCAACATTGTAGATTACTCTTTTTGCCCGACTGGGTTGGGCAAAAGGAATCACTAATTTGGGCAAAAGGAGTCATACAGGGTAAAAAGGAATCTCACCTAGATTTTCTCTGAGACTTTTACTTTATTTATTGAAATTCAGGCATTCATTAAATAATAACAAGTGTAGCAAAGTTGGTAAAACAGAAATAAGTACCTATTCTAAACTAAATTGGTTTTTATAACAAATGAGGACCCGATATGATAGGTACCAAAATAGGAAATTTCTACCTAACAAAATCTTAAAAGTTATAGTCAAGACAAAATAAAATATTAAGATAATTATTAATAATCCAAGAACAAAAGACATATAAACTATTCATAAAATAATACCTACATAAAGAGGTAGCACAAAAAAACATTATCTTAAAATAACTTCAACATGTTTACCTAGCACATCAGTATAACTTTGAGAATTAGAATAACAATTCCTTTTATTTCCTAGAGGATAAAACCTCTTGTCTACAGTTGTCACAAATAAAAACTCCACGTTGGTAATCTACGCAAAGTTGATGAGCCCAGTTACTGCATATATTGCACCGAATCCATTTCTCACCTGGAACTGAATTTCCAAATGTATCGCTGCAGAAAAGACATGGCACGTTATTTTCATCCGGATTAAACATCTCCACAGGGGGTTTCGGTATTTTGAGTTTTGGTTCATTTGAGGGTTCCCCAATTTTCCTCTTTACAGATTCTGTTTGCTTTGGTTTTGGTCCTAATTTCTTCTTTTATGGGCGTGGATGTTAAAATCTCTGATTTTGAGCTTTTCGTTTTGTTCCTGCACCTGATGAACGTTTTGTGCATTTTGGTATTACATGGATATCGATAATTCTAATCTTCTTGTTATAATTGTTGTTATTTATTAACCCTGCTTCAGGTTTTAATGTTTTAGAATGATCGAGTCCACTTGTTGAATAGGAAGGCTTATTATTTTCTCCGATTTGGATATTGTCTTGGATATGACCAATGCTATTATTATTGAAATTATCATTCCCATTAACTTGTGAATGTGTGTCATGAACTGTACTTTCCTGGGTTTCATTCAATGCGGAGTTTTCCTTATCGCAGTCTGTCACGTCAGACGGTAAAAAAGCTCTACATCGGTGAATACATCAATGTTACAGTCGCTAATTCCAGTTTTTTTAAATCCCTTAATAGCATTATTGGGAATTGCCGCTTTTAGATATGCCTCGCAAAATATCTCCAATATCAAAAAACGTTACGTGCTGTGAGGCATGTGTTTTCTGCCATTTATCAATTGAGTTTTGGAAATATTTCCCGAAAGGCCCATACAGCTACGTCCAACGGCTGTAACTTATGTGTTGTATGGGGCGGAATTGTTAGTAATATTATATTGTTTTCTGATGCAAAATCTAGAACCTGAATGGACCTATGAGACGAATGGTTGTCCATAATTAGTAGGCACTTATGTGTGGCAGATGGACGTACACTAGAGACGAAGAACTTCATCCATTCTAAAAAAAGTGTCGGTGTTTATCCATCCATTATCTGTGACAAGGTCTATTGTTCCCGGTGGGGTTCCTTTAAGATATCTTGGATTCCGTTTCTTTCGCGGAAATACTAAAGCTGGCGGAATAAATTTCCCTGTGGCCGAACAGCAAAATAAAGATGTTATAAGTGTGCCTCTCTCGGCGGATGAAATACTTCCAACTTGTTTTTTCCCCACTAAGGAAATAACTTTTTGGAGGTTTTTTTGCTGACGTATGAATGCCCGTCTCGTCTACATTGTAAATATTGTCTATAACTATATTATGCTTTTCGATAACGGATTTTAAATTATCAAAAAATATTTGGACTTGGGGTTTATTAAAACCGCGAGCTCGAGCAATACTAGTGGGCTCTGGTTGACGCAGACTTAGTCTCGGATGTCGTTTCATGAAGTTGGTATACCACTGGGATCCAGCCATGTCGTTTTTGAAAGGATGGTTAATCCTATTTTTTTCTGCAAACTGGTAAGCCAATTGGCATAAATCCTTCCGTGTTAACCCGTAGAAACGTCCGTCCAACTCTTTAATATGTTCATAAAATTCTTCTTCCTCTTGCTCAGAAAAAACAGATTTAAATCGTCCTAGACTTTTTTTGTGCAGTTTTTCTTCACGTGCTTTTGTAAAGTTGAATATTTTATATTAAATTGGATGGATGCCTGCCTGATTGAGATTTCCTTATTTTTTATGCTTTCTATAGCTCTAGCCATATCATCTTCCGACCAACTTTCCCCGCGGGAGGTTTTTCTAATGTAGCGATACACCATCTAAAAAAAGTTTTTGCTACTTGAATGCAATTTAAGATAAAATGTGTACAGGGCAAAAGGAGTCATGATTCCTTTTGCCCGACTCCTTTGCCCGAAATGTTACCTTAATTTATCTGGATATTTAGACGAACGTCTATGAAACATGCAGTAAAATAAGTGAGGTTATGTGTTACCTTATTGTCTGTTTGTGCTATAGGAAACCGAAAGTTTGAAAATCTCCACACGTATAGCTTGGTACTATGGTACGAAACAACACACTTTGTACTAATCTACACCCCATTTAACAATATTTTGTCGATATAAGCCTCAGATTAAAGGATAAACGTTGAAATGCCGCCCAAATTGGTCACGCGTGTTCTCGACACTGGTTAAGCGCTGTTGTCACATTTATCCAAGACATGTTGTGAAATGTATTTATTGATTCTTTTTGCCTGCTATGTTCTTCTTACCCCGTAATCAATACTATTATGGAATGTTTTATTGAAATTACCTGAACTTTACGTGGGGTTTCATACCGGTCTGTGTTCTTTTTTTTGAGCTTCAAACATTTATCTTGCATTGAAAACCTGTTATTTTAAGAACAATCAAAGTCTTACAGTTGTCAGACATTCGTCTGCGAAATGCCAAAACAGTTAACCAGCTATTGCCAAGAGTTCATCTTTGATACGCTATTTTGAAAAAGAACGAGGTAATAATGGTCCATTGCCACCCTTAACAGCTGTTAAAAAGGTAATTTAGATGTTAAATTAAAATATTGATTAAAACTACAGTCCAATGTATTGTTTTAGCGTGTAGCAGCAGCCCTAAACTTGAATGCTTTTACGATTAATTCTATTTCATAGAAAGCAAAAAACAAATAACATTTAAAATCACCTAGAAAGCGTAATCCTACCAAGAGGGTTACAAATACTGTAGAATTGAATGCAAGTGCTATTCATAACATTTATAATAGTTGATATTAAAAAACTACACTGCACTATTTGTAATCAAATGGTGTTTGTGAGAAAATCTTTAATTTTTTCATGTATTTTTTAAACATTTAAAAACTTTCATGTGGCTTTTTCTATTAATTTTCCTCCCATAAAAAAATATTTTCACTAACTTTTACTACTGTTTTTATTTGTACTTTCATATTTTATGCATCAAGTATTTTAAAAAATATATGTATTTTTAAAATTAGTTATCTTTTGATGTTGAAAAAATAAGTTATTTAACAATACACAAACCCAAATAATCCATCCATATGATATCCATTATCCATCCCTATGCATTATTTCGAAACACTGAATAATTGAAACAATCTGGCATCAGTGCACTCTGAAACTTAAACACGTGTTTGATGACGCCCAACTTTTATGGGTAAGTTTTTTTGGGTGGAATTTTTCATGACACTGACGTTACTGTAAATAGTTTGTCCCCTAGTATGTTTATTCAAGTATTCATTATTGTATTATGATGTATTTTCTGTAAATTATCGCTTTGTAATAATAGTGACTTGAGTCCGACTCTGTTGCGACTCCCGGAATCCTGGCTCAAATAATGACGGACGCGCTAGGTCCTTGAATATATAGGGTGATCGTTTTATCTTGACTGTTCCGTTTTATTTTTGGTATTATAGATAAATTACTACTTCACATAAACCCATAAAATTGAAATATAAGGATAAAAATACAAAATTAAATCGTAAATAAAAATACAAAATATTTTTTTTTTGTTCAGAGAAATATTCCTATTTATTACTTATATCACAAAATAATGTAAGCAAAATTGAACTTACTGCAAAAAATATTCGAGAACGTCAATGCTGGGTTTTGCTCCCCTCACCGTCTGTACGGCTACGCCGCTGTCGTAGTCGCGCTGCCCACGCCTACGGGACATCAATTACATACCATGCGGACCATAACAAACACTTAGATGGGGTAGTAACCGCCCCTATGCCCGTAACCCGTTTTCTACTTTGTCCACTAATGCGATCGGCTATGACGTCAATCACGTCGACTGTTTAATATTGAGGCGGCGTAAAAGTGACCTCCCCCTCACTCCTGCCGTCCACCACGGCCACAGGAAGCGGACCAAATAACAAAAAAAATCCCTTCCAGTCCGTCAGAAAAAACTGTGAATTTTTATCGGTCTGGTTAATCAACTTCTGTTGTTCTGAAGCTGTTAAAATCCTCAACCCTTTGGAGCCTGTTCTCTACAGTTTAAGCGAAAAATAATGTAAACATAGTCACAATTATAAATATAAAGACTGATATAAACAAGGTTTAATATGTTCCTAATTTTGTTCTACAAATAAATAACGATCCATTAAAAAAAAAACGTCATCAAATCTGGTTATGAACGAGTGAGCTGGAAATAGCGGTTATGTTGATGTGAAACGTTGTTGTCAAACTTTTGTGGCTGTCACATATAAAATAAATAATATTGTTATTTTTTAATGAAGAACATAGGCGTGCTTCATCGGAACGTTATTTATTTCGATCACTTTAGACGGTCAGCAAAATATTTCCTAAATTTGTAGCGGGAAACTGGAAGCGTCAATCGGAAAGAAGGAAGTGGCAGGCCCAGACTAAGGACAGAAGAAAACGTTGATATGGTTAGGCAAGTGATAAAAACAATCCAGAACATCAATTAACCATCTGAGCCAACAAAAGTGAATCTGCACTATTACGGGTCAACGAATTTTGAAAAATGATTTGGAGCTCCATCCATATCGTCTGTAATCCACACATGAAATTTTCAGAGCGGTCCAACTTCTAAGACTACAGTTCTGTCAATGGTTTATTCCTTTTTTTACAATAACGATGCTTCATCCTAAAGTTTTTTTTCTGATGAGGTTTGGTTCAATCTTAAGGGCTACGTTAACTCTCAGAATATGACACTTTGGAGTGTAGACAACCCTCGCTTTTATATTGAAACTCCACTACACCCAAAAAAAAAATGAGTGTGGGCAGCTGTGAGCAGAAGGAGGACTGTTGGACCTATATTTTTTCATTGAACGAATACTTAAAAATACAAAAAAGTCTTAACACCTTTTTGTACAATTTTTTTATGAGGACGAATTACAAAAAAGGTTATATTCAACAAGATGGGACTCATGCGCCTGCTAATAGGAAAACAGTTAATTATATAGGGGAATTTTTCGAAGAGCGTATAATTAGTTTGAACACGTAGACCATATTCAAAAATTGAATTTTTGAAACTCCCGTTGGCGATATGGACCTTCATAGAGGCTAATTGTCAATGGAATTGAAGAAATTAATGGAACACCGTGGATAATGCAGCGCGTTATCGACTCAGTTGAAATGAGGGGTAAAGTGTGTAAATATGGTTGGTAGTCATTTTCTTTAATAGTGTCTTATTTTTACAAAAATATGGTATCTTTTTAATAAAAATTGAAGAACGTAATGGAACACCGTAGAAACTGCAGCACGTTATATACCTGGTAAAAGTATCACATAATGTGACAGCCTTGATAATTGAATAAAGCTATAAGCTAACAATTTAGAACAAAAATACAACATACATCATTTTTTGCTCAGCCAACTTTGACGACTCTTTTTTTGTAATGGCTCGTTATGATGAAGAAACGTGTTTTATTGTTTTGTTATTCCACATAGGTTGTCGAAAGAATAGTATCCACCGAGTCAATAGTAATATTACAGAATATTTTTCATAATTGTTCTTTAAGTTTTTTGAATTCCGGGCAAATTCCTTCCAAAATTTCCTCCTAGATCCTGCGACTAATCGCGAGTTTACTGTATGTAGTGCTCAATATTAAAAGGTTTAATTTCTTATTTAAAAAAATATCGTCGCCGGGCTGTGAATATCTTCAATGTGACAGAATGTAAATTTAGAGGAGACAAATAAAACTGTTTAAAAGCAGTATATATTTGATATATTTCGTAAATATCTTTGTGTAGTAAAGTGTAACTACCCTTTCGCCTTTTCAGTCTAGTTTAACTTATACCTTTCCTTTACAATTACTTTTAAGCAGTTTTATTTCTCTCCTCTAAATTTACATTCTGTCACATTGAAGATATTCACAGCCCGGCGACGATATATACTGGGTGTCTCAGCTTTTAGTTTACAGTCTTTATCTGTTCACCCAGGATAGTTAGCAAAAAACTTTATATATAAAAGTTACTTGAATTCATGAGGGCTATAAAATGACATATTCCGTTTGACATGTGCTAGTGACTTTGAGGTTATGTCAGTGTCAATATGTTTTTTAAATACAACACCCTGTATTTTTCGACATTTTTGTATTTACCGAACAATTCTACACATATTTCATGTAACATACCCTATACCTATCTTCAACCGTTTTTGAGATTTTCAAAGTCAAACAGCTATTATGTTACAATACAAAGAATTTTCAGTTTGCCTTGTCAGTTTTGAAACAATTGAGAGGCATTGTTAAAAGTAATTTTCATCAGATCAATGGGATATTTCAGTAATTATAAGCAATTAGGTTAATAAATTTTCAGTTTTTAAACGGCGTATTAATCCTCTATTGCATGTTGCACGTATCATTGTTTGACTTTGAAAATCTAGAAAACGTTTGAAGATAGGTATAGGGTATGTTTAAAAAAAAAAATTTTTGAAATTTTTTTGAAAAAAAAAAATTTGGAAAAAAAAAGGGGGTTTTTTTTTAAAAAAATATAATCACACCCACCCCACCCCCCGCCCCCCCCCACATCCCCCACCCAAGAAAAATTTTTTTTCCCCCCCCTTTACCACTCTATTTTTTTTTTTTATTTTTTTTTTTTTTCTCCCTTCCCCCGGGGGGGGGAGTCTCCCCCCACCCCCCGCCCACCCCCCTCTTTTTTTTTTTTTTTTTTTTTCTCCCCCTCCTCACCCAGTGATTTTTTTTTTTAAATTTTTTCCCCACACATTTTTTTTTAATCCAAAACCGTGTTTTTTTCCCCCCCCCCCGTTTTGTTTTCCCCCCCCCCCCCCCCCCTCCCCCCCCCCCCCCCCCCCCCCCCCCCCGCCGGTTCCTCCCCCCCCCCCCCCTTCTCCTCTCTTCCCCCCCCCTCCCCCCCCTCCTGCGGGCCGCCCAAACGAGTACATTAATTAAAGTTGATAGCCATTTATGTACAGGGTTAGTTTCATAAATGAATACTCCGCCCTTTATATTTTTAATTATTGTTCCATTTAAAAAAAAAATAGATGGAAATTCATGGTCGACATTTAAACTAATGAATCCATCTCGAGTTTCCTCAAACGGTTTATAGTTTCTATAGCAGTGTGAGCTCTAACGCCATCTTGTTGAAAATACCCTTGTTGTAGTTCTATATCATCAAGCTGATTAAGAAAATGTGTATTTCCTTCCTATACCGTTGTCCAGTGCTAGTATCATTAAAAAACTGATCCAAAAATTCTTCACCGTTCAGGTGAAACCAAGCTTCATCAGAACAAAATAATTTATTTGAGCGCTCTTCATTAATATTGTTTAAATATCATTAGCAAAATGCTGCCTTACAAGGCCTACCAACTTCTTGGTGACTAATGAAGTTGTATGGGTACAGGTGTAGGTATTTTTTTAAACAGTATGGCAAGTACCAATTACAGTTACAGTTACAGTGTTACAGTTAACTGTGAACCAACAGTTAATTGTGAAACAACACAAACAGAAGTTATAGGAGTATTTTCCACAATTTGTCGGATGTTTCCTACTAACTCGGAAGTATGTTTTCTTGGCCGGCCAATTCATTCTTTCCCTTCTTTCCCTTCTGAACTGAGGGGGATTAGAAGCGGGTATATGTTATGGAATTGTGAAGAATATGTGTAAGAACACATATTCAAATGGAGGATTTTGGACTTTATTGTAAGTGACCTGTGACGCTTCCAGAGGTTAGTTATCAAGCCAACGATTGTTGATTAAATAAATTGCATTCGGCAACATTGTAAAATATTGTCGTTTAGAAGAAAAAGTTTGATCAGATTGTGGCTATGTCAAACATTTATTATGTTATTTGGAGACAGGATTGGATTAGTCAGTGTGTTTATATAAGATGTTTATCTAAGGACACTTACACCACGTGGCACTGCAGGGGGTAAAATCGCAAGATCTAGGGGAGAATATGGCCTGTGTGTTCAAAGCAGTTAACATAGAGAGGTAACATAGCCCCCGAAAGATGGAACCAAGCTTTATCAGTACAAACACTTTTTCGAAGACAGCATTGTTATTGTTGAAATAGTTAATAAACCATCGGCCAAATTTTAGCCTTAGAGGGTCATCCGCTCTGAGAATTGCATATATGGCAGAAGGGAGCTCCCAAAAATTTGCCAAAATCCTTTGCCCCCTATGGGGAGATTTTTTTGGCCCGAAAAGTTATACCATTTCAATGTTTTCTTCTGTCCTTACTCTCAGTCTGCCACTTCTTTGTTTCCGACTGACGCTTCTAGTTTGCCGGTACAAATTTAGGAAACGTTTTGCTGACCTGCTAAAAGGTCGAAATGAATAACTGCGTCTGAAAAAAACTTCCTTGAATGGCCTCATATGCAGCTCTCATCAAATATATCCAGTTTACATTGATTCTACAGCCATTTCTAAAATTATTTTTAAATGAAACACGCCTCTGTTCTTCATTAAAAATGAATTCCATTATTTGTTTTACAATTGTGACAGTCACTTTAATTGTTTGACAACAACATTATCTATCCAACAAGGCCACGAAGGTGACAGACAAAATTAATGCCGAATTAATTAAGATAACTAAAAGTGACTTAATAAATCTTATAGTAAAGAAAGTGCCTCCAGCTATTAACTTTAACAGTGACTGTGCAAAGGATTTCATAAAAGAGTACTGTTGTGATAAACAAAAGACAAATACTGATGTTTGTGATGTTAGTGAGGTTGGGTGTTCCAATTCGGCCTGTACTAATGTAAAAATAGCTCATGAAGCAGCAGGTAACGAAATCGTATTATTAAAGAATCTTATCAGTGACTTGGAGATGAGGATTCTGGACTAAGAAAAAATTATTGGCTTGTTAAATGATAAGATAAATATAAAATTAGTAAATAGTAAAAAGACACCTACGACGCCGTCTAGTAACGAAGTACCAACTAAACCGGCTAAACAATCATTAGGTACATCTCCTCAACAGAATACTACTTATAGTTCCACAGTGGCATCGACAGCCAATGTTCCAAGTCCTGATAACAACATAAACATATTGGCAACAAAAAACTCAGATAATAAAACGTGCCTCCTGGTTGTAAAGAAGACTCGATTCACAAAAACAACCCACCCACAAAAACCTTAAATAGACCACACTCTAGTCAAAACAACCAAAGAAATAGAAAACAAATTATCATAGGCAGAAATAAAAGTAGTGATATAAAAACAGTACCCAAAATGGGATACTTACATGTATTTAGGATGTCTCAAGATGAAACTTGTGAATCGTTATTAGCATTTTTGAAGAAGTCAGCTCCCTGCATTCAATTCACGTGTGAGAAACTTGTAAAGAAGGACAACTCAACGGCATCCTTTAAGGTTTCCTTCCCTATTTCAAGTGTTAGTGAGGTTTCCAACACAGAAATTTGGCCATCCGAGTGTACAGTTAAGCGGTTTATTTTTCCATCGAAAAATTTTCGACAGACCTCTCCAGAGAAGTACCATACAAAAAAATGTCAGCTCTCCCAACGAAGCCGAAGTGATTAAATTATTTAGCATCAATATACAATGTCTATCAAACAAAATAGACTTAATCTATCAGTTTGTTAGTGAATATGAATTTGACTTTTTACTTTTTTAGTGAACACTGGTTAAAAAAGGAATATATTGACATGACACATATTAAGGGCTACAATTTAATATCTGACTACTGTCGACCTAGCCATATACATGGTGGATCTGCGGTATATGCAAGGACCAGTTTCAATGAATCGTGTCTTCCCATCAACTATTTAAATAAATTGTCTGTTGAAATGATAATAGAATGTTGTGCAGTATCATTTAGAAGGGTTATTTGCATATTAAGCATATACAGGCCACCATCACAAAATCAAGGTGACATTCATCTGTTTTTTCGACAATTTTCTCTAATTCTATCAAAGGCAATTGATTCATATAAACATATTATCTGTGGTGATTTTAATATCAAACAATATAGTAACTCTCAAGAATCCAAACGTTTGTTTGATATATTAAATTCGTTTGCTTTGGCATCTCTTATCACTGATTATGCGCGCATCTCAACTAATAATTCTTATACTAGTTACTCTTCGATTGATTATGTAATAACAAATACCCCTGATTTAGTAACATCTACTAATATTGACCCTGGTATGTCAGATTATTGCGGTCAAATAACTGAGTGTTATTTTGATCGTTATAAGTACACTATAGAAAATCCTATAAAACACAAAGTCAGAAACTTGTGAACAACACCAACTCAATGAACATATTTAGATATATGTTATCTCAAACATTTAATGACGTCGTTCCTGCTGAAGACGTTGATGAATTTTTTGAGTTATTTTTACATAGCTTTTTGTGGTATTTTAATAGCTCATTTGAAATTAAATTTGTTGAGTCCTCTGAACAACCTCTGAAGAATTGAAAATGAATGAAGAAATAAAAAAATTACACTATCGGATGAACTTAAATCTAAAATAAAAAACTGAAAGACATGGATTGGCTCAGAAAGGGTATTAAAGACGATCAATTATACCGAAATTATATAAATTTAAAAAAAGATATAAAGTACAATGTTGACCTGGAAAAAGCAACTACCTCAACCAGTTTATCAACACATCCTCCAATAAATCCAAAACTATTTGGAATATTGTTAATGCCACTAAAGGTAAAAGTAAAAATGATCAAATCAATAGTATTTTTTATAATAACATCGATTATTCTACATCAGTTGAGATAGCAAATATCTTTGGCAAGTATTTATCATCAATAATACAAACTAAAATGTCTGATCATTTTGCTAGTTTATCTTACAAATGTACTACTGGACACAGTATTCAGCAGTCTATGTTTTTTTGGTACGGTTACCAGCTTATAAGTTGCTAAAGTTATAGCAGAAATGCCTAACAAGAAAAGTACAGGTCCTGATGAAATACCTATATCTATAATTAAAGCTAATGGATTAATTAATTAATAATTAAAGAACAGGGAACTGCTGACTGTGTTTGTTCAGTACATATATGATAACGTGGATAAAGTTAAGGATAAAGGATTTGTTGTTGGTATTTACTTTGATTTATCCCCCGCCTTTGATACTGTTACAAGTCTTTTTGTGTCGGAGAAACTCGACAGTCTTGGTATTCGCGGTTCTCTTAATATGTGGCTCACTTCCTTTTTGGAGAAAAGAGCATTTTTTGTTAACATAAGCGATCTCAGATCAAACGAATTTGATTTAAATAGTGGAACCCCACAAGGGAGTATATTAGGTCCTCTAATATTTCTATTATTTACCAATTATCTACCCTTACATATATGTAAGTCACGGTAAACCATTTCTCTATGCTGACGAACCTGTGTAATTATCTCAGTTCCTCTAAAGGAAATTAAAAATCAAATTGAGACAATTATTCAGGAATTTGAGAATTGGTGTTGGAAAAACAGATTAATAATTAATTATAATAAAACTGTACTAGTTGAGTTTCACAACAAATACAAAATGCCATCCAACTTCTCTTTTAATTTCAACAATAATTTAATAATAGCTTCCAAAAAGGCTACATTTCTCGGAGTATTCCTTGACTCCCACCTTTCTTGGGAAGAACATGTGGATTCTGTGTGTACTAAACTTAGCAAACGTTACTACTTAATAAATACCCTCAAAAACTCGTTGAATGTTGGTGCCCTTCTAAATGTATATTATGTACTCGCATATTCTGCTATTTCTTATTGTGTGGTACTCTGGGGACAAGCTACTGACTTCCAGCGCGTGTTTGTTTTTCAAAAAAGATTCATTAGACTTATCTTTAAAATACCCTGCAGATCCTCATGTCGTGAAATTTTCAAAAGCAATCAAATACTTACAGCACCATATATATATTTATATAAATTGTTAATCAATATTTATTGCAACAAACATAAGTTCTTAAAACATAGCGATGAGCACGGCTATAATACTCGTCACAAAAATAATTAATTATAAACAAATTTTATCATACTGCTTATAAGAAGTCTCCTATTGCAGCTGGTTGTCCACGTTTTAACTTATTTCCTACTAGTATGAAACAATTAAAAAATGTCAATTTATTTTGCTGACAACTGAATGTTTTTATTCAATTAATGAATTTATTGAATATTTTAACAATATATAATGTCTTATGTTTATTTTCTGTGTATTGTTTGTCTATTTAAATTTCTGTGCGTTGTAATATACAAGAATTGTAAGACTCTATATACTATACATAAGTGTATATATATTTTTGTACATGATACATGTCTGATCTATCCATTGTGATAGCTAATAGATCAATAAATATTCTATTCTATTCTATTCTAACAAAGTTTCACTTTCAGCTTCGGCATAACTGCTATTTCTACCTCTCTTGTTCATATCCAAATTTGATGGCGCGTTATTTCTATTTTCGTATACGAGGTGTATAAATTAAGTAATGAGACTTCTGTTTTTAAATTTTTTTATTCAAATAGAATTACAATTCAGAACTGTCTTTTTCAAAATGACTTCCTTGGGAAGCCACATAGCCCTAAATACGGTTTTTCCATACCTCATAGCAGTGCTGGAACTCATATCCTGGAATAACCTTCAGCTGGTCGGTTACAGCTGTTTGAATGTCTTCTATGGTCCCAAGATGACGTCCCTTGTGGTGATTTTTCAATCTCGGAAAGAAAAAAGTCACAGGGATACAAGTCAGATGAATAAGGAGGCTTAGGAGCCACATGAATGTTTTTACTGGCCAAAAACTTGTTTACTGAAATGGCTGTGTGACAAGGCGCATTGTCGTGATGCAACATCCAGTTGTTATTGATGTTTTATCTCACACGTATGACCTATTTTCAAGAACCTCTCTCTAAAAGTGTTAATTTACTCTTTGGCCTGGAGGCACAAACTCTTTGTGGACAATTCCCAGGCTATCAAAAAACCAAATCACCATCCATATAATCTTCGACTTGCTCATTCTTGCTTTTTTGGGTCTTGGAGAGCTTGAAGTTTGCCATTCCATGCTTTGGCGCTTGGTTTCTGGATCGTACTCAAACGCCCAAATCTCATCACCAGTAACGACACATTCCATAAAATGGGGATTTTCAATCGTTTCCAAAGAGTCAAGACACTTTTCTCTCCTGATGTTCTTTTGTTCCTGTAAAAGGTTTTTTGAAACCATTTTTGGGCAAATTTTTCTCATCCCCAATTCGTTAGTCAAAATCGGATGAACAGTGGTGTGATACAAATTTAACTCTTTCCCCATCATTCTTGTCGTCAATCGACGTTCTGAACGCACAAGATCCCGTATTCTATCGACATTTTCATTCGTTCTTGAAGATGAAGGCCTTCCGCTCCGTGGTTCATCTTTAATTGACTCTCTTCCTTCTAGGAATGCCTTAAACCACCGAAAAGCCTGGACTCATGAAAAAACACTGTCTCCGTAGGCGTGTTGAAGTTTTGCAAAAGTATCCGATGCTCTGTGTCCAAGTCTGAAGCAGAACCTGATAGCACACCGTTGCTCAAAATAATGACACTCATTATGCATTAAACGCACTAAAAAAATGGTTTACAAAAACAGTCACAAAGAACAAATAAATGACTAACAAGTTCAAACTTGTACTGAAGGTGCATTACATATTGACCTACCGCCCTTCCAAGTCCCGTCTTCGCAGTGTTGCTAGATAGGACACTACGTTGCCAGTCTCATTATTTAATTTACACACCTCATATGTTTTTTTTAAATCTAGTTGAGACTGATATTTTGGTTTGCCCAATATACTTTTACTCGGAATTTTACAATTCGTTTCATAAATTCTCCTTTCGATTTATTTTACTTTTGTGGTAAAAAAAAAACTCGTACCTACTAAGACTAAGTATGCCCATTTTTTTTGCAAAGCAAAATGCTCTGCCAATGTCTCTCGTCTTGGAGAGCGGAGGTTCTGTGAGGCTACGCTGCTTGTAAACACGTGTCCCGGATGACGCAGAGCGCTGCAAAGTGACGTAAAGCGGCCATCTTGTCCGGTGACGTAGCCCGATCGATAACCAACTGCAGTGTGCTGGTGTTGTAACGTGGTGGACACTCGGGTCCTGCCGAAAACCCATGTAAGGGAGGCCTAAGAGTCTTGGTTGTCCGATGAAAGCAAGGCGTTTTATGTCCCCTTACCGAAATGGCCTAGTTTTCAATTTTCCATACTCAAATTCTCAACCGCAAAAAAATATTAAGTTTTTTGTTTAATCTCAGTAAAGCGTATAATGAAAATATCCTAAATATCATTCTTTGGAATTAGGAATGGTAAATTAGGAAGATGTTTGTTTAAAAATAAAAAAAATAGCCCTGTATGCCACAC
Organism: Aromia moschata; assembly: GCA_029963805.1. NCBI lineage: Eukaryota > Metazoa > Arthropoda > Insecta > Coleoptera > Cerambycidae > Aromia > Aromia moschata. The sequence goes on from JAPWTK010000984.1 coordinate 91,313, forward strand.
ATACAAGTAACTCTAAAAAAATTAATGGATTAATATTCCTCTAGAACCTGATATGTTTTATTAAAATTTCATGAATAATGATTTTTTACGAAAACTATTTATAAATAATGTATTTATACTATATATAATGTATTTTATAGTAAGGAGTTTTGAATTTTAAAAATGTTTTTGGTTCAACTTTAAAAGTTTTTTGTCTAGGCAAACTTTTTACAGAATGGCTGAGTTGGTCAGGTAGATACTACGAAGATTTCCCTTTAATACGAGTCCAAAAACTTTTAAAAATATTTAATATTTTAGTTAAAAAGTTATTTACGATTGTTTGAAAATATCGCCATTTTACTTTTTTTAGCGATATATTTTTACACAATCGATATATCACCCTCAATTTTGGGCTATATAAGCTTATATAAGACGCAGAGTTTCACAAGCTGTAATCCTGTCAGAAAAAAAATGTAATGCAAAAATTATCAGAATTTGAGCAACCTTCAAAAAGTGGGATGATGACTCGTTGCTGTGGAAAAAATCGAAAAATAATTCTAAAATGGCCTGGTTCACAACTATTTACGAAATATTAATTTAAATATTTTTTCTTTAATATACGTGTAATGAACTCTTTATTTTTCTGCGATTTGTTGAATTTTTATTTTTCTTAAAATTAGAGATTAGAGATAGAGAAAATTAGAGACAAAAATAGAGAGAGATAGAGATAAAGATAGATAAAATTTAAAAAATCGAGAAATCGAATCAAAAACACCCACGCCACGCCAGATTTTATGGGGTTATTACTAGACCCAAATGGAGGGCTAGAATAGCAAAAAAAAAACTTTAAATGAAATTTGCGAAAAAAAAAATCTAAAATCTTGTGTACCTACCCGAATATTTTTTAAAATCATAAATCAAGTAAATAGTCTCCTTGTGTATCTTACAAAGTTTCGAGATCTCCTATAAAGGTATGGAGTATCTGCTGCTAAAGTTGTTTGTTTTATTTCGTACCCGCATTTTGTTTCTGAGATTTTGTAATAACTGTAACTCTAAGAAAAATGAAAATTTTACAAAAAAGTTTCATTTTTTCGCTTTTCTAACCTTCTATTTGTGTCTAGTAATAATCCCTAAAAATCTGGTGTGGATCTCGTGCTTCCCTACGAAAATAAGAAAATGTCAAATTCTGTCAGTCGCCTCTGATCTTCCCATTAATCAATAGCACACAACTGTCAAATTTTCGTACGTCATCAATCATCATACACCTTTCAGCTTTATCATGGATTTAATTAAAAAAAAAACCTCCAAACAGAAGAACAAAGAAAAGGTTAATTATTTATCTATTTTATTATTTATGATAAACTAATTTTAAATCGAGTTCCTCCTAAAGTCGACGAAAAAATCCAAACGATCCTTGGCACTTTTTAAAAATCACTGTAATTCACAAGCGGCGCCGCGCTAAATTATAGATCTAGAGTGCCCTCCGAACCATGGCACCAGCGATTCTTCAACAGGTGGCGGATCGCCATGAAACGGCGGTGTCCTGGTGAGCCAGCGAAATATTTCAGGGGTCAATTTGCATAAAAAAGGGGGAGAGTCGCCCGTTTCTCTCGTGTGTGCCGTGTATTTTTATCGCACCCGCCTTAATACCCCTGTCCGTTTTCAGATTTCAAGATTAAAACGTAATATAAAAATCGCTCTTCCGGCCGATACCGTCTTAAGACGCCTGTGGGGGAGAGTGGGCGCCCCGGGGATAACTGTTGGGCAGAGTGGAGCAGCCTAAGAGAGGGAGAGAGAGAGTGGTTTGGAGAAAGTGGAACACAACAAGGTTTCGTCGGGTGAGATGTATAAAAATCGCTCTATCGTCCGATACCGAGATTAAAATGGCTATGAAGGAGAGAGGGAGAGAGAGAGAGAGAGCAGTTTGGGGAAGTGGAACACAACAAGGTTTCGTCCGGGGAGACGTGACACAAATTCGACAAATTCGGTACATCCCTCTCTCGCGCCTAATACAAAGCTTAAGATGTCTTTGGGATGGAAGTGGGGCGCCCCGAAGAGAACATTCGGGGGTGAGTGGGGTAACTTGAAGGAGAGTAGTTTGGGGAAAGTTGCACATAAGGTTTTGTCTCGCGAGATATAATATAAATATCGCTCTCCAGCTCGATACAGAGGATAAGATGACTATTGGGGGAGAGTGGAACACCCCGGAAAAAAACAGTTGATGAGAGTGGAGTAACCCGAAGGAGAGCAGTTTGGAGAAAGTGGGACACAAGAAGGTTTAGTCTTGCTAGAGGTAATATAAATATCATTCTCCCGTCAGACACAGAGGTTGTTAACATGGCTATTGGGGAGCGGGGTGTGGGACATCCAGAAAAACCACTTGGGGGAAGGTGGATCAGCTCGTGAGAGAACACTTTGTGGAAAGTGAGACACTTCAAGGCTATATTTCACGACACAGTGTAATGTGTAAGCTTCAAATGACAGTACAAATCAACACAACTGACAAATAATGTAACACAATCAAATGTGATTTTGTATACAATGTAAATCAAGTGGTATTTTTAGTCTTCTATAGATAAAAATAGATTTGAGAAAAAAATGAAAAAAAATTGACAGGGGGTTTTAGAAAGAAATAAAGTTTTGTGCGAATCGAATTAAAATATTTAATACAGGTCAGTCGCAGTTTATTTAAATTGATGATAACTCGTGAAAATTAAATGAATGTATATGTATTAGCAATTGCTATAACTGGAAATTTAATTTTAAATATATTCACCGTTTTACAGCAAATCTATTTCCTCTTCCACACTGAACAATAAATTTAATTGGATTGAAACGTCTCCAAAAGGTTTCTTTCACACCCATACATACGCATTATCCATTTTATTTCAACTATTTTTTGTTACAGCAATCATTTTTAAGTCTTTCGATGTTAAGTTCTTGTTTAAGTCATTAAGATAAGTTTTGTTTATTTATGTTATGGTTATTTATGTTGTTTAATTAAGTTAAGTTCTCGTTTAAGGACCACCGCAGACGACCGACTACACAGGGAACAAAAAATTTTTTTGGTGCCTGGGATTTTTAGACCTGATTTTAACTATATTTGGGAAGCTAAATCTATAGGTGCAATCCGTTTTCTCTATCAGCTCTACTTTTTTAGATACATAAATTTATCTACATATCTGGTTTCTATGCAGTTTATTGGTTTCTGAGAGTTCTAAAATTATTTTTATAATCATTAATGTAGGTGCAATTGTTTTATTGTCAGTCTGTAAATGAGTAAATTCCAGGTAAATCTATAAATAGTGGAAACATTGCCTCCCAGGTACCTGAACTGACCCTTTTATACCCCTAACTCAGGTAAGTCTCGTCAGTTTGTGCCTTCTTGCTAAAGAGAGTAGATCGAATTCGGCGTGTTATTTTCTGTTAAGAAAAGAGTGTTGTGTTATTGAACAGAATTAAAATGAGTTCAGCGTCCAGTTCAAGAAGAAGTTGTGTCAATCAACCTGATGTGTTTTGTTATATATGCGGAGAATACATGTTCCAACAAAACAGACGAGCTATTACTGACTTTGTGAAGCAAGCATATTTGGCATACTTTGGAGTTAAGCTTGGTGATCAGGACAAAACGTGGGCCCCGCATCTTGTATGTAAAACTTGCACAGAGCAATTACGGCAGTGGACTACCGGCAAAAGAAAATGTTTGAAATTCGGCGTACCAATGGTTTGGAGAGAACCAAAAAACCACTTCGATGATTGCTATTTCTGTTTAGCAAATATTAATGGAATCAATCGAAATAACCGCCATAAATGGACCTATCCCAATTTAGACTCGGCAATACGCCCTATCCCGCACTCAGATGAAATACCGATTCCAACATTTCATGAGCTACCAGATATCTCTGATAACGAACATTGTCCCTCTGATCGCTCTTCCGATGCTAATGAAACTAACAGTGACTATGAGGGGACGTCTTCAGTTCCTCAACGCTTCAATCAAAACGAATTAAATGATCTCACCAGGGATCTCAATTTATCGAAAAAAGCTGCTGAAGTACTGGCTTCTAGGTTAAACGACAAAAATTTACTGGAACAAGGAACCAAAATTACCTTTTACCGTACAAGAGAAAAAGATCTGCTACCATTATTTTCTCAAGAAGACAATCTTGTATTTTTTGTCACGAAATTAGGGGACTCATGAAAGAAATGGGACTTTCTGAATATATTCCAGATGATTGGCGCCTATTTATTGACAGTTCAAAGCGAAGTTTAAAATGTGTCCTTCTACATAATGGGAATAAATATGGTTCAATACCGTTAGCTCACTAACGAAACTGAAAGAAGAATATAACACAATAGCTTTAGTCTTGCAGAAGATAAAGTATCACGAACATCAATGGTTGATATGTGTAGACTTAAAAATGGTGAACTTTCTTCTTGGGCAGCAAAGTGGTTACACAAAATATCCGTGTTTCTTGTGCCTTTGGGATAGTAGGGACAAAACACACCACTGGTTAGAAAAGATTGGCCTCTGAGAGAAAACATGGACGTTGGAAAAGAATGTCATTAACGACGCTTTGGTTGAAAGAGAAAAAATCATTCTTCCTCCGTTACACATAAAGTTGGGCTTAATGAAGCAATTTGTAAAAGCTCTTGATAAGGATGGGCCTTGTTTTGAATATATAGGGGTAAAAATGCCTCAGTTGAGCACAGAAAAACTCAAAGCAGGGATATTTGACGGCCCACAAATAAGACAATTAATTAAAGATCCTGCCTTCATAAATTCAATGAATGAAGTTGAACGAGAAGCTTGGACATCATTTGTTGCAGTTGTAGAAAATTTTCTAGGCAAACATAAAGCTGAAAACTATGTTGAAATTGTTAACAAGATGCTGAACAGCTTTAAATCATTAGGGTGCAATATGAGTATAAAAGTACACTATCTAGACAGCCACTTGGACCGGTTTCCAGAAAATTTAGGAGACATGAGTGAGGAACAAGGTGAAAGATTTCACCAAGATATTAAAATTATGGAGGACCGCTACCAAGGAAGATGGGACATCCACATGATGGCAGATTACTGCTGGAGTTTAAAGAGGACTGTTTGAAAAAACATTCAAGAATGTCGCGGAAAAGAAGTTTTAGAAGTGTCGAGTGACTATATTTGATTTCTTTAATGTTTTTTTTTTGTTTGTAAGTTTGACTTAAGATTGTATTTGGTATAAATAAAATAAAAAATTCGAATCTACTTTTGTTTATTACACTTGAGATTTGAGTTAAAATCATAGAACTCATATTTCTCTAAAATTGTATATCTTAAAAACTGGAGCTGATAGGGAAAAATGAATACGATATTTGAATTCAGGACATCAAACTGATATAGAATCAGTTCAAAAACCCTCGGCACCAAAACAGCTGTTCCCCAGTGGCTATCGGTCACCTGATTGTGTCGGTATGAAAGTATCCTACATGTTTAATGAGACACCGCAGACCACCAACTAAACAGATGGACCGACAAAAAAATTGGAACATGTTCCATTTTTGCAACCGACTCGATTGTCGGTGAAAAGTCGGTAACGAATAGAAGGGATACACTAATACGAGGTAACGCACACGAACTACAGTTTAGTCGGAGCTGGGCGAAATATAATGCATGGTCGGAAGCGTACCACATAATCACATTCTGGTGTTGGATACAAAATTATCAAATAGTATATGAAACTTTCATTTAAATAAACTTTGACTAGTCAGTGGGAAATCGTTAAATATTACTATTCCTTCTTTTTCTATGTTTTAGTAGTATTACCACGCACATTAAATTTGAATATACATCATCCCGTCTATGTTATGTTATAAATAAACGCACCACGAACTGTCTGTATGTGTGCGAACAATGATTCTTGATTTCCGATTTCTCACCAACTGTCGATCGGTGTGTGGTGTCTTCCCACAAAATAGTCGGCGACCGACTGTCTGTCGTCTGCGGTAGGCCTAAGTCATTCAACGATATTTGAAATATACGAGGTGCATACACTGAGGAATGAAATTTTTTAAATTTCTTTATTCGAGTAGAATTACAATTCAGTATTGTCTCCTTCAAAATAACTTTCATGGGAAGCCACATAGCGCTGGAGTCGGTTTTACATACCTCATAGCAGTGCTGGAACTCATATACTGGAACAGCCTTCAGCTGGTCAGTTACAGCCGTTTGAATGTTTTCTATGGTCCCAAAATGACGTCCCTTGAGGTGATTTTTCAATCTCGGGAAGAGAAAAAAGTCACAAAGACTCAAGTCAAGCGGATAAGGAGACTGAGGAGCCAAATAAGTGGTTTTACTGGCTAAAAACACGTTTACTGAAATGGCTGTGTGACAACTGTGCGCATTGTCGTGATACTCTCTGTAAAAATCTTGATTTACTATTTGGCCTCATTGTGGACAATTCCCTGGCTATCAAAAAAAGCAAATCAGCATGCATTTGATATTCGACTCGCTCATTTCTTGCTTTTTTTAGACTTTGGAGAGATTGAAATGTGCCATTCCATGCTTTGGCGCTAGGTTTCCGGGTCGTACTCAAACACCCAAGTCTCATCACCAGTAATGACACGTTCCATAAAATGGGGTCTCATTGGGAATCATTGGTCACATGGGGAATTATTTCCACTTGATTCCAAAATATCAAGACACCTTTCTATCCTGATGTCCTTTTGTTTCTACCTAAGGTTTTTTAGAACCATTTTTGGCAGATTTTTCTCATCCCCAATTCGTTAGTCAAAATCTGATAAACAGTGGTGTGATTCAAATTTAACTCTTTCCCGATCATTTTTGTCGTCAACCGACGATCTGAACGCACAAGATCCCGTATTCTATCGATATCGGTTCTCGAAGATGAAGGCCTTCCGCTGCATGGTTCATCTTCAATCAACCCTCTTCCTTCTGATAATGCCTTAAACCACCGAAAAACCTGGGCTCTTGAAAAAACACTATCTCCGTAGGCGTGTTGAAGTTTTGCAAAAGTATACGTTGCGCTGTGTCTTTGTAAGGTTTAAAAGTAAGTCTGAGGCAAAATCTGATAGCACACCGTTGCTCAAAATTAATGTCACTCATTTTTAAAACGCATTAGAAAAAAACAGTTTACGAAAACAGTCACAAAGAACAAACAAATGACTCTAACAAGGTCAAACTTGTACTGAAGGTGCATTACATGTTAACCTACCCTTCCAAGTCCCGTCTCCGCAGTGTTGCTAGATCGGGCGCTACGTTGCAAGTCTCATTACTAAAGCCGGCAGATCCGGGCGGCGGGCCATAACCATACGCGTCATACTACTTACTACTTGTATGTGCAAAAACAAAATTCATGAAAACAATAAACTGTTGCAGTTTAGAAAGAGATGTGTTAAACTTACCCTGTTATTTACGTTGAGATATGGCCTGTTAAGATGGCCCGCCGCCCGGATCTGTCGGCTTTACTCATTAGGTACTTAATTTACACACCTCGTATAAAAATAAGAATCAGAAGAACACTGACAGAACTATTAACCAAAAACTTAAGCAAACATGTGATAATTATTTTCTCTAATACTTTTGTATTTACACACAGTTTTATATAAGTAAAAGAAGGATGTAGAAGGGAAAAAATCTCATGAAATGACCTTGTTTAGTATTGTATTTTGTATTGTTTTAAGCATACACTTCACACTACATATTTGATCATCCAAAATTAATTTAATTCAAAATCATAGTGGTTATTTTTTTTACTCTCTGCAAAAATGTACGCGGATATAGTTTTTATCTTTTTACCACCCCATTTTATTCGTAAAGGCCTAAAGGAAATTGTATTCTGCAAAAATTATTATATTCCTACCATCTGAGACTAGAATATGACGAGTATAAAATATATAGACAAAGAGTCAGCATAGTTGGTTTAATGTTAAAAAATATAATTAAGAAAATAAACTCCAATTATCGCAGACGGTAGGAACATGATACTATTAGTATATAATGGGGTGGTCAAGATAAAACAATCACTCTGTACACAATTTATTAATAAATAGTCCAATTTAACCAATACAATATTTGAAAGTTACAAAGAACAGTATTTACAGCGTAGGCAATTTGAAAAAGTTAGATTATTTTACCTTCATGATTAAATTTTGACCCCCAAGTTTACCCGATCCGTTACCCATTTAGGTTAGGCGTCGAATTAACAGTGCGCAAGGCCGTATTCCCGTCGGCTTTTTTATTTACATATATAATATTAACTACAATAGAACTATTATAGAGTCCAATTCACTCTTTTAACCGAACCCCAATTTGACCTCTTTCGTTCACTCTCGTATATGTTCATAACTGAAGTGAACTTCTCATGTCGTACGTTCATCGATTTATGGGTCTTTTTAATTTATAATATAGCAATTAACTGGTCTATGCGGCAAGTAATATTTCGTCTCTTAGTTGTTTGCCAAATAACAAGGGCACCACAGATAAGATAATTTAAATAGTTTATCAAATCAACGGATCGACCGCCTGCGATGAAAAAGCCCGCGACACGCGATTTCCTAGTAGGCCGTGTGTAATTTTGGAATGCTAGTCACCTGGGGCCTCCTATTCACGCCGAATTACCTGGAATTAACGCGGTCCCACGCTTATTCTTTTTTAGTCCTGGATATTGACGAGGACTTCCAATTTTGGCTTAACGAAACCGATCAAATGCCCAGCTGACTGTCCAGATTTTATTCCACTGGAGCATAGCATTTTACGAACTGACTGTTTTAAGATTTAAATATTCTTTTTATCTATAGAGGGAGCAATCAATTACTTACAGTTTTATCAGTTATACTTGTTTAAGATTAAACAATGAGCCGTGGTTACACATTGGAAAATCGTTGGAAAATGGAGGTACACATTTTTCCATATTAAATCCGATAGAAAAAATAACAATAAATTCATGGTTTATATATTTTTTTATGATTATGATTAGATCTGTTTATGATTTATCTATCAACTGTTCGCTCGCAGTAATGGCCTAGTAATCTTATGCTCAACATTTGGTCCAAAATACAGTTAACAGATATACTAATAAAACTGTTTAATTAACGTATATTATAGAGCAATCATATATCATATCAATAAGTCAAGCATTCTCCTTTAGCACCATCATGTAATGTTGTGCTTCTATAGCTTGTCTGCCAACATCATCATTTTCAGTTTTTGAAGCAGACTGCAGATGAACCAAACACGATAGATAACTGTTAAAGTTAACAATGTACATATGTATATGAAGGTTTGTACTGAAGATTTAATACATCAAGACATACAGTGACGTCGTGTAATGCTGTGTTGATGGGTTTTCATTAGTGACTTACTCAACTTTTAAAACAATATGACATCATGATGAAGTCAATGATCACTATTTTGATGAGGCATTAATTTATCTTCTGAGGTGTGAGAAATGCAGTACCTATTATGTTGAAATATCATGCAACATCATCTCAGGGTCAGTCTTTAGAGCAATGTGCAATTAATGGCGTTAGTGTTAAACAGAGCTGGGTAGGGTTTTAGTGCTTTGTGCTTGAAATGTTGGAGCCCGTTTTTGAAACCCGCATTTGAAGCCCGTTGAAGTAATTTAGGATTTAGGCACTATCGACATGCTTCAAATTCCTTTGAGGGCTTGAGGCCCATTTCAGATGTTCGTAGGGATCTACAATCAATTACTTTTAAAAGTAATTGGTAATTCGAATTAATTTGGTTTAAAAAAGTGATTCATTAATTCACTTTTTGGAACTGCTTAGAATTTAAAGCTTTAAGCCCTTTAACAGAGATCTCTGCCATGTTTCAGTGAACAACACTTTGGGGAAAACTATGAACATTAATTGCCATGAAAGAGTAACAAATAGGTTGGAGTGTTCTCTTTACTAATGGTCAAATCCTATTCACAACCATTATATTTTTGACAGTTTCCAGCTGTTGTTAAATGTGAAAACATATGAAGATTGAGATATGATCAAAGATGAAAAAACTTTCGATTGGGAGCAGCAAGGTATAATCGAATTAGAACAACAAAAGCGTAACCTTATAACCTTATAACCTATAACCCTTTAAATATTATGTTGAGGAGTTCACTTTACTTATCTCCATCCCTATTTACAACCATTGTTTTTTTTTGACAGTTTTCATTAAAATGAACGTCGTTAAAGGTGAGGAAAATGTATTGCTGAAGGTATTTATTATCAAAGATGAATAAACTTTTGATTGGGGGCAGCAAAGTGTAATTGAATTAGAGCACAACGGGTAACCCCTTTAAATATGAGCCTGTTCAGACCCCCAGCGCCAAACAGACCCCGAGGCGTCGCGCCAACCCTCTCTATCTCCCGTCCGGATGCACTTCGAACCGCATTCGGTAAACCGCCCTTGCAGTATGTACCCAGGACGGGAAAAAACATCCCCTAGCCGGCCACGCTCGGATAGCGGAGTATGTGGGTCATGGGAATCAATTGTGTGCGAGTCGGGGCAGCCGAGCGAATCGCCCAGGCCGAAATCCGGCCGGCGAGCGGGCCGACCCCGGCTCGGGGCCGCGCTCTCGGACTAACCTTAAGTCTCAATGCGGTTTTGAAAGGGCATGCCTCCATTTTGTGCGTCTAGGCTGGGATGCGGCGCGTTCCACAGTTTCGGGCCGCGGCGACCCTCATCCTCAGGCTGGCACGCGCGCGGCACACTACCACCTGGCTGTGGATCCGCTCCTCTTGGCACAACGACACTTCATTTTCTCGGGGTGTTTTTTTTTGGCTGTTCAGGACACACCGCGCTAGTCTTCAACGTCCGCACCCGTCGCCGAACTGGAGTCGGGGTCGGGCGGTTCGGGGCGGTCGGGCGACTTCGGCCACGAGAATGCGTGGCAGGACGTCGCAGGAGGCAACGCCAGGCGCCCATGCACAGGGTCGGCGCGGGCCGGTGGCGGAGGCGCCGAGTTCAACGTCGCGCGCGGCGAGACACAGATTCTAATTCTTGGAGAAAATCCGCGTACGGTATGTTTTGGTAATGATTTTCAAAGATTGTATTGCAGAAGATTGCAGAATATTTTAAGGGGTTACCCCCTGTTGGATCGTGGAATAAAGGTAACTTTTACAATTTCATAACGGGCATGGGACACACATCATATTTTAGAGTGCAATTAATAGGTCTAAGTAGGCTATATTAAAAAAAAAATTCAAACGAAACTTGCGGAAAAAAAAATAAAAAAACGTGAGCCCCACCAGAAGATCTTGCAAAATGTTTGCGAAATATTTATTTTTTTCATAATCACCAAGTATTTTTATTGTAGTGTTTTCAAAATTTCGAGATATTTAAACGTTATGATAATTTGAATTTGTTTTACCTCAGGATTTCGTTTTTGTGAATTTGCAATAGCTGTATGTTTAAGGGAGGCTCTCATCAAACTCGACTCAAAAATTGATTGTTTTTTTTTTCTTTTTTGATACCTTATTATGTGTAGAATACGATCCCAAAAGGATTTGGCCGAAATCATTTTTATAAAAAGTTATTGCATAATAATGGAACGTACTTTTTTGCGAAAAATTACGCAAAAACCGATTTCTCGCAGTAGAGCATATTTTATCTTAATATATTTGAATTAGGCGCCTATATTCATATTCTATGGTAAGTATAGTTACCCCAAGTGTCACCAGCTGATTATCCGCAAGATATATTAATTCATTTTTACATACCAAAATCGTTAACCGAATCTTTAAATGCGTTTTTCTCAAAACTATGTTTTTTAAACTGGTGGGACCTGTAACTCAAAAACTAATTGAGGGATCGACTTTATTTTTTTTTATATGAAAGTAAATTAAATTTATTGGAGCTTATACCTAAGAAAACATTGATTTTGCTGTTATTTTTTTACAACGATTTGAAAAGCAAAAAAAAAAGTGGAAAATCGGTACCGAAAATTTGCAGGGTCGCCATTTTGTTAATTTTCGACTTTTTTTTTTGTTTCATCGGTATAAGCTCCAACAAATATCATATATTTTCTAATTTCTTTTGAAATTTTGATTTCAGATGAATATTGGAGGCGCTAGAGGTCCAACCGATTGGACACCTTTTTTTGAGATGGTCACATTGCCGAGCATTTAAATAATTACATCGTTTTTTAATAAAAAAAAAAATGTATACCTGAACAGTAGATACATATGTGTGAAAAATTTCGAGTACCTTATTTACTTCCTTCTATGAAAAACAAAATAAAGAAAAACATGTAATTTTTGGGTCGCTTGATTAGAACCTCCCTTAAGCAAAGGGAAAATTTTGTAAAAAGCACAAGAAATTATTTATTACAAAAAATCGATTAAAAAACGTCACATTTTAGTAGAAAAAAATATTTTCAATATATGTAGGTATTTATATCCTAAATGCTTGAAGGTATGTCAAATTTATATCAAACATAACATAATTTAGAAGTTTTATTGTTTTTCTTAAAAAATGCTTATTTTGATCAATACTTTAGAATAAAACGTTAGTGGTAAATCTATCGAAATTAAGTGTTTTTCGAAGTGTTGGATTGTTCTGGATAGTTTTTGGATATTAAAAAGTGGCAAAAAAATAAATGTTCGAATAGAACGTTCATATTTTTATGCAATAAGTGACGCTGCCAGTAAACACAAATAGTAGGAGGCCATTTCCGTTAGTTATAGCAGATTTATTTTATAAACCGAAGAAACCGAAGAAACTACATATATGTAAGTTCTTTAAATTTTTATTTTTAGTGAAGGATTCAGCTACACTCATTTCCCAGACATCCTGTATAAGGTCACACTTTATATATATTTTTTAAATTTTGTTTGAAGTGTTTATGTTATAGTACCCTTCTATATAATCCCCTTCTACAAGTCTTGTAAACTCCTCCTAATATGACTTGGGTCGCATGATCCAAAATATAGAAATTTAATATATGCATTTCAAATTTCATCAGCCGCCACTGCTTTCTTACCAGCAATAATAGTGTTCTTAAAAACCAATTTACTTTCATCATTTATATTTCATGTAAATTTAAATTATAACCAATTATATTTTATGTAAATTTAAATGCTGAGCGAAAGAAATATTACTGACGATATTTTTTGACTTCAATACCACAGCTTGACTTTCAATTTAAATAATGTAATTCACATAGTAATTGTTCGTTAATGGAAGTGTATCATCAATTGTTAAATAAAAAGCTATCGTTTAACATCTCACCTACTTGATTTATCTTCTTTAAAAATCGTAGAAAAGTTAAAAATGAATTAGTTGACCGATTCTTAAGTTTTTTTCTTTCATTTACTACAAGTCAATCAGTATCAAGTATTAAATATACATATTTTTTGTCGATTATAAGTGTTACCACATATTATTTGCAGCATAATATATATTGTTTCAATATTTCCTACAAAATTCCAGTTTTATTTCACCATAAGGAACAGAAATATATGTATTTGTTGGAATTGAATTAAATGTTATGCATTCGTTCTTTATTTTTTAATATATACAGGATGTCCGCACATTTCACTGACAGCTGCATGACAGCATTTACTATTTTCATAAATTTTAGCTCCTCGATTTAGACTCTTTAAGTATTCAATTATTTTTCTTGTCAGATTCATTTCTTGTGGGCCTTTTCTAACCTTCAAATTAACAAATATACACACATTTCGAATAAAAATGAACAAAATAAACGTGATTTTCTTACAATGTATACCACTACCTAACAAAAAGAAAAATATTTTTCTGTACAAAGAACAAATTAATTTTACTTATTAATCTGTTCAAAATGGCATTCATTGCAATATACCCATAAACCAATTTTAATATGTAAAAATGAACTAAAGAAGCAAAAAAAATATTCATAGTAGTGCTCCTTAAGCGATAGCAGTAGATGGCAATTAACTTGATAACATATACTGTAAATAAGCAGTCAGTTGATGTAGTCAGAAGTATTAAAAATGGCATGCTGTGTAATAAGTATACACATAAATACAAGAGCAATTCCTGTCAAATAAGGCAAACTGCAGATAGGCAACGATACCTCAGTTTTTGAAAAATCAGTCTCTGAACAAAAATTCAAAATGGCCAGAATTTTCTGGAAGAAAATCGAAAGCTTTGGCAAGTGTGATAACCTTCTAGAACACTCTCGAAGCTCTCATAATATGCTAATCCGGAAACCCACTCCAGAATGAGAAACGACATTCGGCTGTTCCAACTATCATTACCCATCTTCAGGATCTTGGCTATCGAAATGTCCAATCCAGATGGATAACCCCCGACTGACCGAGGCCCATAAGCAGGTCCGTGTGAGTCGTTACTTTTTCAACCACATCGAAAAAGAGTTTCTCGAGGATCTGGTGACACGGCTTCCGTTTAAATAAATCAGCTTCAAAAGTTGGCGCGCACAATTCAAGAAAAACGGCCGAGACCATCAACCGTCCACCTGTTGCATGACAAAGCCTGCCCTCACGCCGCTGCGGATACCTGGCACTCGGTCGCCCATCCTTCGTATTCACCTGACTTTGCGCCGTTTGACTACCATTTATTCAGACCGCTGAAGCTTTCCTTCTAAGAGAAAAGTTCGACAAATTCGATGATCTCAAAACAACAGTGAACAAGTTCTTCGAGTAACAACCTCCTGAATACTGGGCGAAGGGAATTGATGTCAATTGATTGTCATGAATATATTGCTGATTCAATGTTTTTATATACAGTTATGAATAAATCAATATTTATTTTTGTCCAACGATATTCAGGGTCTTTATTGGAATTTTCTTAACCTCCTCCCCTTAATCCCCCCTGTGTCTGGTCCCGGCGTGTAACGGCCCTGCGCTCTGACCCTTTTTCTCAGCAGACAAACCGATTTCATTACAGAATTCTGGACGTCTGGAAGTTCACGACCTACTATGTTTAGCCGACTGTCTTTTTCACACCTTGGGATTCCTTCCAGAATTGTAAGAAGTGATTTAATTGGACCCATAATGTTATTCGAATGTTTTGTCAAAAAAAATCGTCAGCGACAGAAATTGTTGTAGTTGCATGCAACTGCGAAGCAGTGTTCCAAATTTCAAACACATTTTTGGTGTTAAAAAATAAGTAATTCTCTGTAGCGAAAAATTTTGTAATGCTCTAGCTGTGCCAAAGTAATAACATTAACCTGAAGATTCGGAAGATGTAAAGTTCTACGAGCAAATGAGGACCAATGTGAAAAAAATTGCGCAAGACGATGAAACAAATTTGACTTACATTTCCCTTTTGCACTAAACTTCTCGACCGACACCACAAACAAAAACAATATGGTCTCAGACCCTTCTATACGACCTTCTTTATTCGAAGTTTAAATTAATATATAATTGCGAATTGTGTACACCTCATTTCAAGTACATTTATCTCAAGTAGCCTCATTTTCAAATCGAAATAACGCGGCAAAACATCGTTTCAATTTTTCTTGAATTTTCCCACGGTATTTTCGTTTCAGAACAGTTTCAGTAAAAAATATTTAAGATACATTTAAACTGATGTGAAATACTTGACAAGAGGATTAAAGTTACAAAATTTAATTATTTGTACTTTATACGAGAGATACCCACTAGATCACTCTGTTGCTTAGAGGTCGAACTACCCATATAATATCACATTGTATAGTTGGCTTTCCATATCATAGATGGCGCTAGAAATACTAGTTATATTGATTTTAATTTCTTTTAAATGCTTCTTCTGTTTTGTTTGTGGTATTCTTTATTATTACTTAAGCTACCACCAAATAGAAAGCATATAAGTCTGAATGAAGAAAAAACTTATTTTTAAACATGTTCAAGTTTTCTACAATTTCCTCTATTAATCACAGGAAAAAATTGACTTGAGATAAAAATAAAATAAATTTTAATTCTGCATTATTATCTATGTGTATATCCCTAAAGATTTTGTATAGAAAAACTATACATATAAAATTAAAGGCCAACAATTTAATAATTAAAACATTCTTTATATAGAAACAAATGCAAATGTATTTAAAGGTCTCCCCGCTTTTTTAAATACGCCGCAACTATTTCTGGTCTATTGGGCGCCTTAACGCCCCTTTTGGCATAAAATCGAATGCGTGGGCAAAACCAACTGACCCGAAATAAACAAATGATCATCCCCGCCTGTCGTAAATAGGCCTGCCATCGATCGAGAGTGCATTTACTTTAATG